>BPVZ01000013.1:1689782-1703180 GCA_020521535.1 Rubroshorea leprosula
TTCTTTTTTTATTGTTTTAATTTAACTATACATATGTATTTAGATAATACTTTTATATAATAATCCTAAGAGTAATTGAAATTTTTTTAATAAAATAAAATTACTCCCAATTTATATTATATATTATTTAAATGTAAATATACAGTTAAATTAAAAGACCTAAAGTAAGGAAAGATAACTGTTTAATGGTGACATCAGTTGGAAAACAAATATATTTGAAAATGATTAAGAAAATATTGAAAGGAAAGGGAAAGGAAAGCCAATGACAAATCATGTAAAGTCAAAACTGAAGGTTCGTGAGCTTGGTAGGTCCACAATTCCTTATTTAATTTTAGGAAATTATTTTTCCGAGAATTTAATAAACATTCATGAATGGGAGAAATGGGAGCTATTGATGTGGGTTAGTGGTGGAGATGTTGTCTGATTAATCAAGATGACATTTCCAATTTGTCCTAAACGAAAAATGAAATAGTTTTAGGAAACAGAAATAATATTTTTTCGTTCAGTCTGTATTCTCGAGGACTAATTTTTATGTAAAATTGAACTTTAATTATAGGTATATATAAGTTGGACGCAATTATCATTATGTACTCTTAACTGAGTACATATAAGACATAGATACTTCACTGAGAAGAAGTTAATGACTGTGGTTATGGTTATTTTTCATTTTATTTATAAATTAATATTTTTATGTTATAATCAATTGTTTAGTAAAAAAATATATAAACAAATAAAATACCCATTAAATTAAATAATATTTAAATAAATTTAACAAAATAACGAGTAATCATAACTACATTTGAAGTTAACTAATAATAATCAGTGATCTAATCAAACTCTTAAGTGTAGAAAACTTAAAGAAAGAGAATAATACATATAAAATTATGATGAACATGGATGCAATGAGATCATTATGACAATAATTAATTAACACATTAAGAACACTGGTATAATGTTACTGTTTAAATTTTTTTAAAACAATAATTGGTATGTGCTCCACTTCAATATATTATATAATATATTTATTAAAAATTATTATTTTTTAATTTAAAATTAAAAACAAACAAATTTAAAAATACAGTTATATATATAAAATACAGGAATCGACTTAATCAACTAAATATATATATATATATATTATATTAATAGTTGAACTTGAAAAAATATATTTTTTATTTTTTATTAGCATAATGTCACTATTTATAGGATGGTGACATAATACAAGTACTCATATATGATTATAAAAACTATATATGTCGATGTTATTACACGATGTGCATATATTGTAAATAGTGTTGACATAATATATACAATTAAATGACTCGTACATTATATAAAAACTATTTTTGTTGATGCTATATTACCCGATATGCATTGTATTTTTCAGAACGTGCATGGTGTGTATACATATGATGATGATGATGGCCATAGCAACAAACTCACGCATGTATGATTTATATGTGTACACATGTCAATTATTATATAACTAATCATATTACATATAAATATTAGAAATTAATACATATCAGTTTTGACTTTAAAAAAAATTAGAGTTTTGACATATATTTAGAAACTAAAATTTTAATTTAAAATTTAAAAATTCACTATATTAAATATTGATATGTAGATTCGAAAATCAATTATATATTTTAATATAAACAGTTTTTAAATCTAAATATTAATATTTAATAAAATAAATTTTTAAATTTTAAATTTAATTTTAATTGATTAAAAAACGTAATTTAAGATTAAAATTTTAATTTATTATTTGAGATATTAAAATTTTAATTTATTTTAAAAGTCAGATTAATATACACTTTTTTTTCTTAATATTATTATAAACTTAAAAGCAGCTCAAAAAGGGCTTTTAAAAAGGCTAAAATTCCTTGCGATAATATAGGTACGTGGTCAAATATGGTTAGAATCTTTCACGATGGATATGGATATATACTTCGATTCATGCATGCAAATTTATTGGGAGCATAGAATAAAGTGGTGAAAGAGAGAAATCGATTAATGATAAGAAAATATTTAGTCACTATGAGATTCTTTCACATTCATATTAATTAATAATATAATAATTTAATTTAATCCCTTGTATACGCTCAACTCGATCCTAAGAATCCACCAATATTACAATCGCCTATGGATGTGATTGAAAAGGTTAATAGGTACGTTAAATTTATTGACTCTAAAGTTGAGAAGAGAATATTTCTTTGGAGGAGAATAGTTTTGAAGATTATATGGTCCCGAAGATCTTGATCAATATATTATGTATGAATTGATTAACGAGAATTAATTTTACCATGATTTGGATCTAACAAGACTTTTTTTTTTTTATGACGGAAGAGATTATCATAGTAAAAACATATGATGCTCGCAATTTAGTTTAATTAAACAATTGATTAGATCGATAATGGATCGAAATGCGCATGCATGTCAATTTCAGATGGTTTGAACTAGAAAACTAACAACTAGACATGGTTCTCTGAGGAAAAAAAGATAATTAGGGTTTTGAACCAGGACCACTTAAACTGATATATATAATACGTCCCTAACACCGAGCATTTCAAAAAAACATGCAGGTTTTATGTTTTCAAAAACATTGATTAGAATAATTATCGGGTCAAAATGAAGAACATAGGTCCGCGACACATATCATGTTAGCATGTTTCACCTAGACCAAAATCAAAGTGTGAAAGAAAACGGTTAGCGATAGACAAATTCCTCGACAATTGCCTCGGAATGATTAGTGTAGGGATCTTGTTCCCTTTTTCCACTGTAATTCCACGTTAATTATGCTCTGTACAAATCTTGTTTCTATACATTAACAACTAATAACTGCAAAAGCACTGTAGGGCTGTCATGAAGCATGCTTCAATTTCCTCCTATTAGGTTATGTCTCTATGTTGGCCAAAAAAAGGGGCATGCCTTATGACTCTATTGAAGATTAAAGCAAGTTGAGGGAGGGGTGTCGAATAATTCAACGTCCTTAATTAACAATTATCCAACATGTTTACTATTCAAATTTGAAATTGTCTTCAATAGTGGGGACGAGAGAATGATTAAAAAAATTTTAATTAGGGTTTGTGTGTGAGAAAGTTGATCACCAAACACAATAATTGGGAGGAAAAGTTTAACTTAAGTGTGTGGATGGTGTGGCTCGAGGCATGATATGTATGTGATTGTTAGGTTCCCTGCCTTTTTCTCATCCATTTTTGTGTGTCATGGTTGTTCATATTTTACCCACTTCACTTGATGAATAATGAAATACGAATTAATTAATCAATGAAATCATAAATTAATTAGTTAAAGATTTAAAAATTGAGATTTTACCGCTTTAAATGATAGGTTCTACTCTTGCATATAGGGTGTTTTTTTTTTTTTTTTCAGTATTTCTTAAGTTGTATGTACTGTGCTTAATTATTCTAATATGTAATATGTACACTTCACACTTGTGTTCCACATTAAAAAAATTAATTATGTAATTCACTAAGGGAATGGCTGGTGACTTGGACAGCAGGCTCCCCACGGCCTAGGTTATTTTTATAATTTTCATTGAGACCATCAAATTTGACCATGCATCCACATGCAGAAATAAACAGATGAAACCGAACAACAATGTTCCAGATTATACAAATATTCAAAGACTACGATTGCTTAGTTCTTAGGTTCCGTGACGTAATAGAAACTAGACCCAACAATTCTCGAACGGTCAACAGTTATTTTCCATAGTAGTTTTTGTAATGGGATAGAATACACATTATATTTTTAATAATAAGTAAGTTATTTTACTTTTAGTTGAAAAAGAAAATTTTTTACAATTCAACAACTTAAAACTAAAGAATCAAGTTGTTAGATTGTTGAATTCTATACAAATAAAGTCTTTTCTATATATGGCTTAAAAATAAAAAATTAAGTTGTGTTTTTTTTTATCAATACTAGATATTAAAATCAATGGAGTATATATAAGTGATTATTTAATCTCAAAGAATTTTAAAGAGTTACAAATTACTGAAGAAAAGTATGAATTGAATTTTTTTTTATTTCTTAAATGACATTTTTACTAATTAATTTATTTATAAAATTATTATTTTGAGACTTTATTCGGAACTGTATACTTTTGTAGTAGTACATATTTCTTAATAATATATTAGTTTTGCTGATAAAAAAAAAAATTCAACAAAAACTACGTGGGTTTTTTTTCCCAAGTCGGTTTGATACGCTTAGGATGGAGTACAGCTTTGAATGTTGGGATCTAGACAGGACAGGGGGGACAAGGTTCAGAGATAGGATGGATTAAATTTGAATTGGTGGACTTATACAGAAGGTGTACGTATTAGAAAGAGCTGTCGTAATTTCTCCAAAATTGTTATATTTTTGTTTGGCCTTGGACATAATTGTAGGCTATGAGCCCGACATCCCGAAGCGGCCTCTGGCTCGGCCGTATCCCCAAGATTATGCACCATGTCTCCTCGCCCATGACCTTCTCCTTCCCTACTCTGCCATGCACGTTTCATATATACACAGTACCTTTGAAATGACCTTTCATAAACCATGCTATGGTGACACGTTGGGAACATGCATTTGACCACAGAATCATCAGCGCTCCAATTAAGACAAACTCCCTGCTCCTGGTTGATCCAAAACAATGCCATGCAACCACACAACAAGATGACTCTTTTCCTATTATATCAATTAGGTTGGTTTTTATTAAAATTAGCTTGTCATGCATCAGATGGAATTAATCTATCTTTTCCGTACATATAAGAATATGACTAAACAATGTGGGATTCTTTTCTCGCCTGTCTAAAATTTGATCTAATCAATGTTTAATTAATTATCACAAAAATTTGAATAGTTAATCAACTTTAACTCAAACTTTTCTTTATTAGACATTGATACATATATTCTCTTTTTTAACACTATTTACAATATATTTATTAAAAATCATTATTTTTCTATCTAAAATTAAAAGTAAAAAACTTAAAAATACAACTATGTTACGATATAAAAAAACTAATTAAATTGACTATATCTATATTATATTTTAATAATTGAACTAACTAAATGTTAACATGCATGTCCAACCAAAAGGTATCTAAGTCATTTTCCTTAACATTAAGGGTAAAAAATAAAGATTAACTATACAAGATGCTTGATCAATATCATGTTCATCAACAATAAGAACATTACTCATGATCATTCAAACATTAAGTAATAAGATTAGAATGATATAAAACAGACAATGCTACCACAACAACCGCCTTATTCCCTCTAAAACATGAACAGTTCAAAATTTCAAAGAGCAGACATGCATACTAGCTACCAAGCAGTGTTTTCCCTCCGGATCCTGTTTGCCAACCATTTTGCAAGATCCGACCGGATTCGTATTGGGTAAAGTAATAAGCCTCATGGGTCGCTCCAATCGGGTCAATTCCAGCTAGACATGGCATAAAGTGAATCTGACTTTCAACTGTTGGTCAGGTGCGACAACTGCATGAACCGAACATGCAGTCCTCTGTTAGTGCACCGAAACTGTCCCTTCATGGATATGTGTTTTTTGGTGGGTACGTCGGTCAAGTCATGCATAAGAGGACAAAATGTACTGAAACTTAAGGCATGGTAGGCAGTAGGGACTGCCTTGACCATAGTAAGGTCCAAGGATAAGAATTAAGAACAGATTTTGGACGCCTTGCCACGTATGTCTATTACCATTCCTGGCCATGATGACCATATCATCATATTCATCATCATTCATGCATGCATGTATGTTACAGATTCGTTCATGCATGTAAAGTAATATAATGTAAGCTAATTAAGGTCATTTATTATCAACATTGCTTTTTTTTTTTATTTAAATTATTAGATAGAAGGCAAGCTTTATAATATTAGACATTATTTTTTATTTAATAATTCTTCTTTTATAATTTGATAAATTTAAATTGTAAAATACAAATTTTAAATAAATTTTATTAAGAAAGCATAAGAGAGAATATTCTAACCCGTATTATACATAACATTAACTAGTTAATTTTTGGCGCTGATACCCCACAAGCTCCCTCAATGCATAAACTGATATGGTTTTATGCTAATGTTACTTAAATTTTGGAATAATATAAGGTTTTTTTTTTCTCTATTTATATTTATTAATTCTGTATTTTATTTAAAAAATCAGTTACAATAGTTAATTAATTGAAATTGTTATAATTGGAGTGCCAATTAAAAGTTGGATGGATGATCCTTAATCTCAAAACGTAAGGCATGCCAAATGTGTGATAAACAAGATCAGGCCAGCACTTGGATTCTCATGTCTCTGCTTTGTGTCCAATTATGTTGCATCCATTTTCATGCTCTCATCCAAGGTGCGTGTTATGCACCAATTTGATTATTTTTGGATGCACGCGGTTTGAGGAAAGTAGGTGTGGGTTGAACGACACATAAGGACATATCCCTTAAGCGGATGGATTTGTGGCCAAAGGACAGTTAGGCAATGGAGAAAAAATACATTGTTTTTCGGCATTTTGTGAAGAATTCCAGGTAAAGCATCTAATAAAAGCTTCAAACCAAATTTTGAATGGAGAACATGTCTTCACTTTCCACAATTTGGTGGAGGTTGGGGGGTTTTTGTCATTTGAACATCTCGTTGACTAAACGCACCTCAAAGTTCATATTTGGTTAGTAGTAGGATCATAAAGGTATTCAATGGTACGATGTTCAATAATTTATTGTGTTCGAAATCCAACTTAAAGTGAGAATTCTTAAATAGCTCAAGTGATTATCTATTTATTATTAAAGACATCTCACTTAACTTAAAGTGAGAATTCTTAAATGGCTCAAGTGGTTATCTATTTATTAATAAAGACATCTTACCTAAAATGTGAGATTTCGAATCTCATCCCTTTCAATCTTTTTTCCCTAACTCCCCATGTTAAAAAAAAGAAAAAAAGAAAAAAAAATCATGCTTTAAGTAAACTCATTTTAAAAACAAGTTATATATAATATTTTAATCAAACTACTTATGAGTAGTTCACAGATATTTTAAAATTAAATTTTAAATTCTAATTTGTTTATTAACTACCTTGTAGCAAGTGATTCATAAATGACTTGACCAATTTACGATCCTAGGTGGAAAAAATGATTATTCCTTAGTCAAATCATTAAAATAAAGCAAAAGAAAAAATTTGGAATTTGTATTCTTCAAAATTAATAACTTTCTTTTAGATTAAGGGGAAAAAAAAAAAAGAAACATATATTATTTAAGGCAACGTGCGTGGCAACTGTTATTCTTAATCAATGACGTCTGGATGGAACAGTAGGATAGAAGGATTCAAACACAAGCTATTCCATCTCAGTATGTGCTTGAGGTCCAAAGTCGTAGACCACAGAAGAAAGAAAAAGAACTAAACAAAAATGCAACAGTTTCCATTCCCTCATAAACCAAAATAGAAACACAAATACATGCCAAACACCGTGTGTCCATAGCAGTCACACTTCTCTTTGAGAAGTAATGGCATCCCTAGTGAGATAAAGTTCGAGTTCTAAGATTGATACTTCCCTATCCCCTAAAAGCAGATACTAATATTATTAGTATAATTCATACTAAAAAAAAGAGAGAAAAAGACATAAATACATGTGCACAATTCACAATTTTGATGGAAAATTATATCTGAACACTAGTTAGTTCAGAAATCAGAACCTTAATTTAGGAGTTAGAATCCCAACAATGAATAAATACAAAGCCAATCTTCCTTGTCAATAAATAAGATATATCTTATGAGAAATAACACGTATTCACAGGCCAAAAGATCATATCAGAAATGCAATAATTTGGAGAGACTAAAATCACATCAAGAATTCATTCATAAAATAAAAAGGATGCAATACAATCAACATAAAGTCAAATAAAAAAAAAAAAAGAAAGAAAGAAGAAGAAGAAAATAAAAGAAAGACCTTTACTTGCCCAAGAGGAAGCACAAAAATTGACTGTTCAATGAAAGAAAAAAAATTGAAGGCCCCTAGCAAGAAACTTGATCACCAGAAATAAAATCTTCTGTCGAGATCATATAAGCAGCCCCAGATCAAACAGAAGATACTTTTTGTTACTGAACAGCATCATGGAGTTAGTTTGCTAGGGTACGAGTTCTGCTGCTTTCTGCATTTCTAACTGGGTAGAAATAAGAATGGGCCTGCATGAAGTTTGATTTCCAATTAGGAAGTTGCACAAGTCTCAACAAGCTGAGGTTGCTTATAAGGAGCAATAAAATGAACAGGGTAAATGATTATATTTTTCTGATCGTAAGTTCTTGATTCAGAAAGAGGATAGATTTACCATTGCTTCTTTTGCAGTTGGCCTCTCCTGGTGATCATATCGCAGCAACTTATCAATGAAATCAACAGCCTTCAGGTAAGGATGGACATGTTAAAAGTAGAACAAAGTACTAGAGATAAGATTGTCATTGCAAATATTTTCCAAAGTAAAATACCTCAGGTACTGCTAAATGTTGATTCTCAGCATTGATGAACTTAGACCAAGGTTTCCGGCTATGCCTGTAATTAAGACAAGATGTCTGTCAACTGAAATTACTGCAGACAGTATCATCAACATTAACAAGAGTTCATCTAACCAACCTCCCAACAAGTGTTGCCAGATGTGGGTCCAATTCTATTCGATACTTATTCAAATATGCATATAATTCATCTGTCCCAAGTACCTGTTGCAGAAAAAAGAGAAAAGGAAGAAAATAAGTACAAAAACCAATTTATACATTCAATACTAGGACTCTCAGCATAGGTGTTATTTCAATTACAATTTTATTTGTCTCTTTAAGTTGGGAAGGAGTGGATGAGGGAATGGAAAACACTCCATCTCACCCAGAATAGTATGGTTGAAAGCCAAGCTCTTATACATGACGTAAAGAGATAAAATAGATTCCGAACCAGCCTTGTTGGTCCAACAGTTCACATTCACTAAGTCCTGGGTTCAAAGTTCAAACCCAGCCATTGACAATCCTCCATCCCCCTTGTAAAGTTGTAATTTCCCTTGTTCAATAAAAATATCAGGCGATTCCTTGTTACTCAAAAATTGATCTAATGGCTACATACCTTTGCAATTTTAACCAGTTGATCATAATTATCATGCCCATAGAAGAATGGCTCCTTACGAAATATCTGCACAGCACAAACATCAAAAATAAAGATCTAAAGACAGATCACTGAATGACCCAGCCATTATAACAGATTTCTAATCCAACTTGTGAATTGCCACCCATGGATAATAATATGCAAACAGATCAAGATCCAATCACCAAGAAGATATTCTATCCCACACTTTTTTTTTTTTTCTAAATATATAAAAATGGTCTAATGAGAAAAACCCACTTGCAAAAACATCACAAATGAAAATGAAAATACTCTGTTATATGAAGTGGCAGGGTATGAACCATGGAATCCCACCTCTTCAGAGTAAATTATCTGGGCTAGAAGAGAAATAACAAATAGGCATTACTCACCATTCCAGCAAACATACAACCAAGGCTCCACAAATCTAAAGAGTAATCATAGTCTTGCAAATCAACAAGAAGCTCAGGACCTTTAAAGTATCTGCAAACCAGAAACATTAATCAATTTGTACAGAAGTCAGGCCAGAAAGGAGGAAAAAAAATAAAATAACAAAACAGAAAAGGCTAAGACCTGAACAAGCTTAAGTTGATAGACATTAGTAAGCCTCCTATTTCAGAAATAACATAAAGCAGGCAACTCATGTCCATTTTTCTCTTTAAAAAACTCATCTTCAACAACCAGATTACCTCCATCCATCTTTGCAAAAGTATATACCAAAATCAATAAATAAAAAGGCTCAACTTTATGGTCACAAAAGCTTCTAGTTGCATGCCATAAATATAACCAAAGATCATTCCCCTTTATTTTCTGGGAAAGTTATTAGGTGACTCATAAGCTAAGACTAAAAATCCCTATAAAGCCTTATCCAAATGTCCACTCAAACTGTTCCATATCTTATGCAGCATCAGAGATAAATGTCTAACATGAATCAAGCCATTATACTGGAATAACAAGCATAAAAATATTTGCTTAACTAGTGGTAAACTATAAAAATAAAGAAAAACAATATTACAATAACAACATAATCACGTTTGGATTCTTATTTCACAAAAAAAAAAAAAAAAATGAATATGGTTCTCGCCTTAAATCCATAATGACACAAGGATGCCACAACTCACCTCACACACACAACAATAGTAGAACTGCTACATTAAAATCAAGACTAGTAACTCAGAAATAAGTAGGTAAATTATTATCATCATCAATATGTAGATACTAAGCAAAATCGAAACTTATTCAAAAGTAAGTCCTCTAACTCACATGTCACCAGGAATAATAAAAGGAAAAATTCCTTCCCAAGACACAGCTAATCCAGTAGGATGAAGGTATGGAATTATTTTTACTCGTAATTTTGAAATGCTACCATATATAAGGCAGTTCAGCAACAGGAACTGCCAAAAGCAAAAAAAAATTCAGCACGTAATTAAAATATGACAACAAACCTTGAAGCAACACGGACATTGTATTCTTTCTCAGGATGATAGAACTCTGCAAGGCCCCAATCAATAAGACGAAGTTTCCGCTGCTCATGATCAATCATCACATTATGGGGCTTTACATCTCGATGCATGATACCCTGTGAGTGGCAATAATCCAGTGCCTAAAAACAAAGATACATGTTAAGTATCAATGCTGATATTATGGAAATTGGACCACTAAACCAGTGGAAAGAGACTTGGAGAGTAAGCCAAACAACAGCACTGAGCAGTTAATTGGCTGGCTGCTGATTAAGGGAAAAAAAAGATGGGTAGCTGACAATCTACCAGATAATTCATAAAAATACCAGAGACAGTGGCATTGAACATGAGTTACTAGATATAACTTTGGCTCAATTGCCTAAAGGAAGTAGAACAGTGCTTAGATTGACAGACAGTAAAATGGGAAAATAAGAAGAAGAAGATTCAGAACATGAGAAAAGCTTTGGCATCATAAATTTCTTTCGAGAAAATGGAAACAATAACAAAAAGGTATCAACCAACCCAGGAAAATCATCATATAAAAGGGTCATTTGCAAAAATCACTGCCACAGAAGTGAAGTCCTGTAAGGTAACTGTTATAATATTAGATGTAAAGTAATTGTGTTCCAATACTTAAGATGACTGATGCAATCAAACCAAACCAGAACAAATTAATCACAACATGCATCTGTAAAAGAACATGAAACTTTCTAACAGCATATGCTTCTATTCCTCTGATACAATACAATACAATAAATTACCATCTTTTCTTAAACAAAATTCAACAAATTGCATGCTCATCCTGGCTAACAGAGCTACGTTTTTATTATTTTTTTCCTCTTGAATCAGATGTAAGCTCATGTACACATTGATGTCAATGAAAAAGCTCATCATCTAATCCCACAATCAAACACTAACAGAAGACATGACTACATCCTGTTTATTGCAAATTTTCCTGAATTAAATGATCTCCATAGATGATCAATCAAACAAAATTTTACACCTTGCAAAGCCTTTATGAATAGAATAAACTTCCTACGTGGCAACACAACATCCAACAGAGTCATAAAAACCCTACCACCTAATCTTCTAGATTATGATAGAAATGCATATTTTCCCCCCTTTGGCCAAATGTTGTGTTACATAACAGAAGGTACATCCCCAACCCCCAATTCCCAACTCCCTCCCAACCAGTTAAAATGCATTTGAAATTTCAAAACTTGCTGACACTTAAAGACATTCATTCAAACTAGAATTACACATGTCCTTTCTATCCTATAAATTAGCATGAATATTCACAAACGCTAAAACTACTTTGCATTTTCCATCTTATTAATTGAAGAAATAAGGAAATCCTTTCCTTACCTTCAGAAGTTCATAGATATAATATCTAATGTCATAGTCTGACAGTGTTGGATAAAGCACTTTGAAATCTGTATTATTCACATATTCAAAAATAAGACTTGGAGTCTTCGATTGCTGATCTCTAACGATATCAAGCAACTTCACAATATTAGGACCACCACAAAGGTTCTGCAATATTTTAATCTCCCTCTTAATCTGCATTATATGGAAGAAATGAAACCAGGTTACACAACAGAAAATAGTATAAACCACTGAACAGAGAAAGAACAGAGAAACAACAGTGCTTAACAATAGAAAGGAGGAAATGATAATGCTGAGCAAACCTTCTTCTTCTTCACTGGTTTGAGAATTTTGATAATGCATTTCTGATTATCGGTGCAGTGAAATCCCTCAAACACCTCACTGTATTTCCCCCTCCCTACCTTCCTTACCACCTCATAATCATCCTGCTCCCTGTATAATCAAATAAACCATCTGAAAACACAGCTCCATTTGGGTTACGAACAGAATGTATTCTTATTGCAACCCGTAACCAGAAACAACTATTTTCAACTCTCTTTTTTTTTTTTTTCAAATTATGCATCCTTCCTCAATTAAAATCATGCCTCAACTAATTACAGGAGAGTAATTTCTCCGCGATATCTATGAATTCAATGAGAACCCTAAGATTCTAATGCAGCAAACATCAGTGAATTCAAATTCAGGAAAATAACGCGTGCATATACATTGTCAGAGGCACAGATGCATTCACATACGAATATGCAGAAAGAGAGGAAAAGCAAAGTATGGAGAACGATACCCCCACTGAACGGTGAGATTCTCATAATCCCAGTAGTCCTTGGGACGGATGACGTTGACATCGGCGTAAACCCTAGCTTTGGAGGGGGCGCCAGGGCGCCTTATCGATTTACCGATCTTCTGCGCCAGATTTTCCACTCCTCTTAGCTCCCTGAGAAGCTGCTCTCCCTTTTGCCTTTGGTGAGAGAGCGGCGCCTTCGACGCGATTTCCCGGAAGAAGGAGATGAGGTGGAAACGAGGATTCCTTCGGTAGGCGGAAACTGACAATGAAGGAAAGACTCGTGTTGATGTCGTTGATGATGCCGCCGCGGCGGTTGTATTGGCGGACGAGCGGAAGAGGAGGGAGAGAGGATGGCGGTGGCGGTGATGAAGAACAGAGGTTGTTATGAATTGGAAGGGCCTAATGGCCATTTACAGCTTCAGAAAAAAGGGGGCAGGTTACCCGGAAAGGGGCATTAGAATTATTTTGCTCGTATCTATCCTCCCTCTCTTTTTTTTTCTTTTTTTTTTTTTTTAATGTGACGTTCCATTTAGCATGTTCTTCTGGACTGGGCTAACTGGTGGGCCAGTTGAGCAATTTAAGACTGATCCACTTGGAAAATATATTGATTTTTTTTTATTTCTTGGACGTTTTTTTTTTTTTTTTGGGAAATAG
>BPVZ01000013.1:1744305-1755772 GCA_020521535.1 Rubroshorea leprosula
AGAAATTGAATTTCTTAGTATATAAATCGAGGTACAATATAATTAGTTATAGAAGAAAAGATAATCTATTATATTGAAATTTTTTCAAAAAAAAATTCAGCTTTTTTTTTACGTAAAAAAAAAGTGAATATAATAGACTATAAACAAATAATCAATTATATTTTTATAATCACTTATATTTTTAAAATCATTAATGTCTTTAAAATAATTAATTATATCACAAATATAATGATTACTTTTCTTTTCATATATAATCAATTATATTATGCCTTAATTTACATGCCAATAAATTAAATTTCTTAAACCAAACCATGTGTAATATTAATCAGCTTCTTTAGATTATTTTTTTTGAAGAAGTAACCAACCAAACAAACTCATAACATATTCAAGCCAGTCACAGGTCTTGGTCTTAAGATTCTAAACTTGTAAGAATCAACCCAAAAGAGACTTAAACCAAAAAAATTTTGATGTAACGCAAACCTAAAATTTAAAATTTCAAAACCTTGATTTCATCACCATCACCATAGCAAGGTTTCATTGATAAGATAAAATGAGGTGTTTTTTCGAAGTGGGAAAATTAGGTGAGCATCGCATTTTCTCCACTAGCCTACTCGCATTTTGTCATGTCCAAATTAACCAAATTTGGAAAACTTAAAATAAGCTTAGATCCCAGATTCCACCATCAGTCATCATTATCATTGTCCTAATCTAAGATTAATTAATTCCCTAACTTGTAATTATGAAAGCAACCAATATATAATTAGCAAGTACAGATTGTCGTCATTCTTGATCTTCCCAACAGTTTCTGAAGATTGTACAAAAAAAATAAGCCCAAATTTCAGTCCTGACAACCACGTCTAGCATCGCATGGAATGTTAATTATAATCAAAAGGAGTTGTTAATTACTCACCTTCTGATCCAATAAATAGTTTATTCAGACCATTAGCCCGAGAAGGTCTTTCGTATAATTTTAGTTAATGATAATTTGATATATTATTAAAATATAAATATTAATAAAAATAAATATGTTTTTTATATTAACTATTATTGTTTGGTTATATTTGTGCCGCGATACAGACTTTTTGCATCAGGCCAGAAGGGCTCAAAAATTTTCATCCAACAAGAAAAACAGAAATGGCAGAAAATGAGATTCCTGAAGTTGTTTCGTTGTGAAATTATGTAACACGAAGTGATGGTGAAAAAGTAGAAGCTTGAAAACCACACCCTGTACCGTGGACTGTCAAAATAGAAAAATTTGACAATTCCTTTGTTTTCTTGCCCCTCGTCATTCAGTGTAGGACCAAACAACATCCCCCCTTGGCTCAGCCTTTTTCAGCAACCCCAATGGACCCACCGCCCCATACGGTTGCTCCTCCTCTCACCGGCAACGCGTGCTTCTGCTCACTCTCTCTTCCCCCTCTCTTTAGGTTTTCGTTTTTCAACTTTTGTTTTTTAGTATTCTATATTTAAAAATCATATTAAAATTTATTTAATTTAAAAGTGATTTAAGTTAGATCATTTAAAAAGAAACTTTTTTTAATGTTTATATTTTATTATAAAATTTAAATTTAATATTTTATTTATAAGATACCAAACTCATTCCACTTAAATTAACAGTTCATGTAAATTCCTTTTAACTTTTCTTGTAATGCATAATCCATTATTCACCAAACGGATCGAGAGAGAATACAACATGTACGCATGTGATCATCTTTTTTTCTTGATAAGCATGAGACATGAATTCTAATTTTTGGTTTTTTTTTTCTGCATTTTTTTAATATTTTATTCTGATTATAAATATTCCTTAGAATCAAATCCAACTCATTTCCTTCCACACAAAAAAAAAAAAAAAAAAATTCCATTTCATCTCCATTTTCATGGTCCAGGATCATTCTCTGGAGTCTATACTTTTTCTTACATAAAATTGGAAATTTGAGATATAATTGTATAAAACATAACTCAAATTTAAAATTTTTTGTTTAGAAAAAAGGAAAACTACCACTACTCACTTAAAGTTGCGCTACTCTAAAATTCTCTTATGTGTGACTTCGGATGGAAGTACATTTTTCCCTTAGGATGGAACATCTGATGTTTGAATTGATCTCTCAACAAAACAATCCTCTTTCACATGGCCAATTTAACGACTATATATTATATTCATTGTGTTAGGTCTTCCTTGTTCTGAGTGGACATATGAAGAACTAACAACTCATATATGCATCTATTTAGTTCAAGATTTCCTTCTTTTTTATTTTATTAGGGTATAAGATAAATCAAGCATCAAGATTTAGTTTTTTAAAGTGTTGGATTGATTTTGAGATCCTGTGGCCAGTCTCAACTCTTGGACTGTTTCCAGATGGTACCCACCAATCGTACTGTAGGGATCTAATTGTCGGCGGGCCAGAGGTGCCACCTTAAGCTCCTTCATATTAGTTCCCCACCATGGAAAGAAAAAATGTATTCCATTATATAATTGAGACAACTGTTTCCCTTGGATATTCAATTCTTGGGTGCATGTGATTCACCTCGGCAGGCTACTCTGTTTTGTTGTTGATTGTCTGCAGCAGTGTAAGCTCCTTCTGATCCTCATCAATCATTTTAATTTAAATTCAAATATTTACAGGTGCCATATTTGTTTTTAAACTGGGTGTTATTATTATATAGCTAATTTAATATTTATGCATTGCTGGACCTGTCTGAGGCATCTCTTTCACAGAGCTTGAATGGCATTGGTTGCAGCACTGGGATTTGTTTGGCATGCCTCAAACCCCAGATGCAACAACACTTAGGTTTCTGTGTGAAAGGAGAGAGAAATCTTAAATTCTTTTCCAGGTTTATTTTATTCCTAATTTTGCAGTATATACTGAAGGGAAAATGTGAGGGCAAGGTCTTTTTCTCTATGAAACCAAGCTGTGTGTGGCGTCAGTTTGGGTTTGAGGAAACTGTTTGCCATCTCTTTGTTCTTTTTCCTGAAAGAGTTTCCTTTTCCTTTCTCCTGCTTCTCCTACCATTTAGCAAAATAAGCTGTGATCTTCTAAGGCTCTGCCATCAGTCTTACAGGTCAGAATATGCCTTTTCTAACTACCTTTTTCTCATGCATGAAATCATTCTGGGAAAGATATACAGTTTGGCTAGGAATTTGCATGTATAGACTTGGTTTTATACAGTTCAGATGTTGCTGATGCATCTGTGTTTCCGGAATCGAAATTCTAACAATTTCACCTTAAAGGGTTCTGTTCTTTATGTTTTTTCACTCAAACTTGAATGACTTTCATGTCTGCATGAGTTTCTTCCTTTAAAAGAATGGATTCTCCAAGGTTTTCTTTTTATTTTCCCTCTTGTTGACTTTCCCTTTGAAGAAACCTTTTTTTTTTTTTACTTTTTAACTCACAGATTTTCAATATCAATATCTACAAATTAAGAGCAAATTAAATCTTCTTACCATTAATGAATTACCAAAGCCATCTTGATGTATCAAAATTAAGAGAGAAGTAGAAAAGGAAGGAAGAAGGGAATAGAGTAGCATTAATTGATTATGGATGGAGGGAGTTGGAAATGGGTGGAACAGCATGGAAGCTGGTACACATAATGTGTACTGTAGCCTGAAATACATAATCCTAGATATTTTGCTTGTGGGAACTTATTATTGTGGCCCAGAATCATGTGAACAACCAGACAAAGTAATTGGAAGTTATCATAATTTCCTATTTGTGTTGGACCCGTTATTGCATTCATTCACCTTTCCTTTTCAATTGTAGATAAAACAATTCATCACCAGTCAAATGTTTTATCTCAGCTGTTAATCTTTGCCGCAGCTTTGGTCTTTTTTACAGGTAGAGAAGGTGATTCAAGCATATAATGTGATCCGAACTTGTTAGATCTGGCAAAATTCTTAGGAAAGAAGGATATCAACAAAAGAACAATATTCCTGTCTGTTACATAAATAGAGGTTCGATGGAGAAGCTTCTGAGGTCATATGACAGGGAGTGCATGAGGATGGCTATGTTAAAACATGAAGAAACATTCAAAGAGCAGGTATAACTTTAATAGTTTGTTTCTCAATGCATAATTCTTTCAATTTCTGTATATTAATGTTCAAGTTCATGATATCTTAAGCTCAAAATGATGTTGCAGGTTTATGAGCTTCATCGTCTGTATAGAATTCAGAAGATATTGATGAAAAGCATCGAAAGCAATAGGCCTAATGGACTTGGCCAGGGGTCATGGAATTCAGACTTGAGACTGAACAATCTCCATGATCATTTGCAACAGAATGTGAGGACAAGACTTGACTTGGAACGCCCAGCTGAAGAATATATTGCAGAATCAGATTGCAACAGAATGTTAGAAATGATAGATGAGAGTGAGATCGAGCTGACTTTGGGGCCTGCAAGTTACTATGGAAGAAAGAAACCAGCAACACCTCATACTTCAGATTCCGGGCCAAGCTTCTCCTCTTCCTCCACAGAATCCAGCCATGTAAACAGGACAAACTGCACGACACATAGGAAGACAAATTCAACAGCAGAACAGTTAAGTGGCCGCGAGTTGGGGCTTCGTCAGGGAACTGACATGACATTGGGGTACCAAAGTGGAAGTAAAATCAGTATTGATATTGAAGAACAATTAAGACAGGAGAGACTAAAACAACCTCCTTGGCTTTTCCAAGTTGTAAGCCTGAACATGACTTGAAAGAGAAACAAAAAAATATCTCCCAAGTCCTATAATTAGATTCTTAGACTGCTCCTTAATTTCTGATTGACTAATGTGATTGGTGATGCTTTGTGTGGAATTTTCTTCCTAGACTTTAGCTGTGGCCATCAAATCCTCCTGTAAAAATTATTCTGTATTCCCTTTCTTGCAAAAACCAGTAAAATTACAGATTGACTTTGTGTTTTAGTTGAGATTCCAAATCAACCAATCTTCTTTAGTCCCACATTTACAAGCAGATCTTTTTATTGTTCAACAAAAATATTCGCATCTTTGAAGGTATATATAAATTAATTTCAAAGAGGATATCTAATTTAAACAATGTAAAATTTTATTAAGATTAAGTGGAAGCAGATAACAAGACAATATTTCTTAAGTTTCAGTAATGCTTTTGAAGATCTTCAAAGCAAAGAAGAGAAGAGTCATATCATATATTTATGCTCACGGAAAGAGTTTACTAACAAAGATTTTCCGCCATTTTTGCCGTGTCTTAAACTTCTTCTTCCAGACAGACAATGAAACTTTACATTTTTTGTGCCATCAGATGGACACTGGAAGAACCAGGTGTGTCTGAAACAATAATGTCGAACTTGAAGTAGTTTGGAAAACAACAGCCTAATGAAAGTTTGGCTAGGACAAGTTGCGTCCTGCTTGCTAGCCTGTCCCTTGAGAGCTATCTCTGCTTTTCTTAAAGTTCCTTATCCTGAAAGGATTCAATAATTCACATACAGACCCCACAATCCCTAATTCCCTAGTTCCAGGACAAAATGTCAAGTTCTAGATTTTTCAACCCACTTGCAGGTCTTATTAATGAGATGGCTGATATGGGTTTAAATCTTGACTTTTGAAAAGAACTAATTAATCTTCAAAGAGCCAAACTTTTTCTTGTGTGCCCTTTGTCCTCAAGGCCAACCATCAGATATTACGTACTCTTGAATGCTAAACTCCTTCAAATACTCTCCATTGAAGTCGCAATGGTTAAAAACTTAAAACTTTGAATTTTAAGACATGTGTGGAGGGATTTAGGAAAGAGGAGGGTAGATGTACCAAAAGAAACCTTTAAAGTATACATGATAGTAGATTACACGTATGTTTGGTGTGGTTAGAGCTTTTAATGGAAGTTCAATGGAAAAGAAATTATTGTAAAAGTGTTGTTTTTCTAAATAGAAAGAAAAATAAGGATAAAATAATAATAATGTGTTAATTTCATTAAAATTTGAATGAGGAGTTCTTGCAGAAGCACCAATTCGGTGTTCTTGAGATTTGCAATGAAATTAACAAAAAACTAACTTGTAAGAAGTTGTAGCATTTTTTTACAAATTATAGTGTTTGATGCAGCGAGCTTTTAAAGTCTAAAAGGACTTCCCAGCAACTGGTACCAAACATACCCTAATTCTCCTAGTATCCACAGGATGTTTCTATTCAATTGTTTTCTCAAGACAAGGAGTGGGCTTGTTCAATGCAGAGAAATACCAATCCGTAGCCACAAACTCCATGATTACTGATTGCTATCACCAGTCTTATAGTAATGTGTCTTCTCAAAGACATAGTGTTATTCACAACAATATCACACACAAAAAGGAAACTAATTTAGAGGGGAGCAGTGAGAGAGGCACTCCTACCAAATCAAAGAAGAGCAGAAAAAGAACAGATTTCAGCTTGAAGTTTTCTCTAGACTTAAATCAATGCAGATACAAACTCTGCACAATGTAGTGATAGAGAAGCAAACCAATGTATCAAGATATGGAGTGCCTCCAATTCTTACTTGGTCTTGTCCGACTTTTGGCACTGGAAGGTGACACTCCATCTGCACGTGCAAAAGGATAAAGCCGCCCAAGTTTCTTAGAAACAGAATTTATAAATGACGTTCTTCGAGGCAAAGGAGGCTTATTAGATGAACGCGGAGTACTTCCCATAGGACTGCTCACTGCTGATTTAATTGTCAACCGTTCAATTTCTTTCAATTTCATTTTCATCTTTGCTAGCTCTAGTTTTAGATCCTCATTCTCTCTTCTTAAGATGGATAGTTCATCTGAAACTGGGTAGATGCCTGAGGGGTATAAGTTCCCTTTGGAAGAAATGGTAGGGGAGTCTCCACTTGTAAGACTTCCATTCATGGCATCTCGAAGGCGTTGTTGCTCATAGTAAAGTACTTGGACCACTGTTTGGACAGGAAGCCGATCATTTTGGGCAGCATGAGCACAGGCTTCCCTAGAGAGTTTCTGACAGTCCATGAAGCTGCAAACTTTCTTCCTCTCTATGTCACTTAGAGTTGGATGAGCCTGTGATTAATTGTTAGATATGAATTGAAAGAGAACTCTCAAAAAAGGAATCTATTAAGATACAAGAGAAGAAAACACGACCTCTATTTATAGATTGCAATTCAATAGCAGTATCAGTTTCAGTAGTGGATCCAAATGATCTTAAACTGACAATTCCATAGAAACATTTATTTTAATCATGTATCTTGTATTAGAATAGGTCAAAATGATCATTGTCTATATATATTCAAGTCTCAGAGTGGTTATTCAAAATGTAAAAAGAAGCTTCCCTAAAAGATTAGAGAACATGTTGCCCAGTATATAGAGCAAATTGCAGGCTGATCATCAATTTCCATGGAAATTGGTACATTCATGATACGCATTTGCATTTTGAGAAAAGGATAGATATGACTTGCGATGAGTAAAGAATGATTGAAAGAAAACAAATGCGGAAGTTCAGGAAAAATACAGAAAAGGAGCATACCTTGAGGTAGATATCAATGGCTCTATACATCCCATCCTCTGTTACCCTTGATTGTTCAGGAATGAGTTCAGCAAGACCAATGAACCTTGAAATAGAAAGATTCCGATCAGAGGCTATTTCAGCTAGATAGTTCTCCATTAGCCTTCCTACTCGTTCCATGTCACTGCATAGAGAAATGTACTCATCATCTGTTTTGTATCCCAAATGGTTTCCTTCTGTCTCGTGTTCAATGTAATTCATCATGATCCGCTGCACAGTATCCACATCAAACAATGTGTCCCCAGTGAAAGAATAGGAAGGAATCAAGAGATCATCCAGAACAGCCTGTCCTAATTGCAAGGCCATTCTCTTCTCCAAATCAAGGCGGCAAGCAACGGTGGTTTCAAGGTATATTGCTGCACGGAGCAGCATAGAAAGGAAGCTAACAGACATCGCATTTCTTTCCCTTGGCAGAAGGCTCACGATTGTTTCTAAAATAACCCTCTTCTCATGTTCTTCACTTGGCTCAATTTTCTTCCTCCCCTTTCCAAATGTTTCCTGCACCATAAACGCAAAAAGGAGTTTGCCTTTTAGGTTTAAAAAAAAAAAGAAGAAGAAGAAAAAAAAAAAAAAAAAAAAAAAAACTACAAGACAGAAATAGGCTAATTTTCTTGATGTAGAATCTCACCAAACCTCTAAGAGATTTCTGTGCATAAAGCATCAGTATTGGACCAAGAGCATATTGTTTAAACCCTCTTGACATCATTGCAATCAGAACCCTTTGGAAGATGTCAATCCTGAGAACAGTTAAATCTTCAGCCCACCAATCAACTATAGGTTTTGGGTGAGAAACTGAAGAAATTGACACATCAAAGCCACTCTCAGCCCTTCCAGATGTACAAAACTGGCTCTCTTTGCAGGCCATATACGCTATGGCATCTATGGACCTGCTGACTAGTTTAACTTTCTCTGCAATTGGAAGGAGATTTTCGGACATGTGTAAAACAGTAATTGCTCCTGCAAGGCTCTTGAGCGCCACTTCATTTAAGTAGGCTTCAGTTCTTTCCATAAGGTTTCCAACTGCATAGTCCTCAGTCATCTCAAGATACTCTGCCACACACCGGAGCATGGTGATGTTTTCTGTGCTAATCTCGAAATTTATTCCATAACAGAATTTGGCTGCAAGCTCAAATGCTTCTGCCCCTCCTGGAATGTCCGGAATTTCAATGGTAGACAGATCAGCATCACTTGATTCTGATACTAGTTTCCTTACGTATCCACATTTTGAGACTAATGGAAACTGCAGTTCAATTAGATTCAACCAATAACAAAACTACAGTCAGATGCTAGACTCTTGTTGCTTCTCTATGTTGGACGCAGTTTACAAATACATGGAAAATGCAAATAAAAGATCTTATGAAATTTATACTTTGTGGTTTCCGTATGGATAACTGATATGTATCCTATTTCATGGAGGTTCAGAAAAAAAGGAAAAGAAAAGAAAAAGAAAGGTTTAATTCTAAACATCATACCTATTATTGTTAAGATAAAATCATATGTTGAAAATGGAAATATAGGAACTGAAATGGAATTCTACCTTATGCAGTGAAAAAGAAGCTCCTCTAACATGAATAGTAACATCACTGGGAATCTCCTGAGAGAAAATCCTGAAAGCATTCAAGTGAGCAGCTAGTTTACAACATAGGAATGGAGTACAAAGAATTCCTAGTTATACAAAAGACCGGAAACAGACCATTCACTAGTTCTCTTCATAGCTGTTGACAGAAGCTCCTTCTTTTCAGAGGACAGGTGAACTGTGGCTGCTGCAGTTTCCTTCTGATCAAGATCCATCATGGCAGAGTTCCGGAGGACTTTTGTCATGATTATGTCAGACCAGGGATGATGAGGAAAGGGTAGATAAAGTTTAGAGACATTTCACCACTTCCTCGACCTTCTTTTCTACTTAACCTTTTTTCTAGATTCTGAATAAGAAGCCGAACTTGAAAAAGCATTCAACGTTCAAGCTCAAGCTATTATTTCTAATAACTGGATTATCCATCCATCTTTAACATTACAAACAACCATCAGAATTGTTAACTACCGAAATTAGGCTTCCAAGACTAAAGGGTAATCTACAAGGTGTACAATGTTTTGAACTTTGAAATGAATGGCATTTTGGGTATTAGCGGAAAGAAGAGGGTACAATAAAAGAAGATAGATGGAGTTATTAGTATGTGGTGTGGGGTTTAGGAAGTTTGATAGAAGAGATGAGATGGCTACATGTTCCTTGGCAGCTAGAGGCAGAGGTTTGCACATGTGAAATACTCCTGTCCACAAAAGTATTCATCTTTATTTCTCAGTGATTTTCGTAACAGAATGAGTGCAACATCCAAAATCTCTAAATGGAATTAGGGAGGTAAGGTAGTAGTTACCAAATCATTAGTTCAAGAGAGATTGTGCCATAATTTCTAGCAGCTATATCCTCACCATTGTTATGAATTTTAGAGTTCAAATTCCAATATTATGCACGGCTGAGGCTTCCTTTCTACCACCCTCTTGGCTTTGCTAAAGTGATTAGTAACTTATAAGCTAATTGCAGGTCATTGATCCAGCAGCTGGGGCAGGTATGTATGTATTAGACGTGCCTATAGAGAAGCCAATGAAGTTGCCGACTCACTTGCCAAGATTGCTACAACAACAGAGTAACACCTTTCCATTTTTGATTTTGTTGCTGTTTTCTGAATGGCTAAGTTCACCCATGATAGGGCTGGAACTTTAGTGTTTCTGACAATGGTCTGCAAAACTCAAGTTGTTTCAATGTTATTTCCCTTTTGATCAAAAAACTTATATGCTAATTTGGGAGAAAAATGAGTAACGTCTCATAGACCCCGCTCCTTAGTCCTACCATTATGAAGGCAGAAGACGGTTAGATTTCTATTGTTTAATTATTATTATTAGACAGTTGCAGTCTTGCAGGAAGAAGAGAGTTCCATTGGATTTATTTTAACAATAAATGGTGTTCCTAAAATTAGAGGGACAATTTACTGTAGTACCTGTCAATGGTCTCCCTGTATGATGCCCCTTCATGTCTTGCATATTAGGGTCCCTTCCAATTGTTGATGCTTTAGTGAACAGAAAATTCATCAGTTCCTCTCAAATCCATATATATGACCTCACAGCTCACTGGTCCCATCAAATTGGACAGACTCTCTCTAATTCCAAGCATGGTCCCAATGCCCCCCAAGTGCTCAGGATCTATATCAAACCATCTCCACCTGATTTCCAAAACTCTAAAAAATGAATTTTACAAGATAAACCTGTCGAATACCCAATTACAAGGTAAACAGGATTTCAGAGATTTATTATTGAATTAAACAGGTAATCTTATCCTGCAATGGTACTGAAAAGGAGACAGACTGGACATGAAAAAGGGTTTAAACATATAATGGAATTCCTCTGAACATGTTACAGCTTGTGTTGTGGGGGAAACCAAAGGGTAGCAGGAGTTAATAAGAGAAAATTTTCAACTCAAACATGGGTTTGGTTCACACTCCGTGTTATGAGAAAAATTCACCATCAGAAAAGAGGAAAAAACGAAGTCATTGTCTCAACAAGTAGTTTGCATTATCTAGTAACCGTTGGTACTCACGAAATGTTATAATCTGAGAATTTACGACGAGCCCCACAATGAAGACAATGGTAAAAGAGGGCCCTTGAATTGGGGAATCCTCCTGAACTGAGTTGCGATTCATTAATGAAACAAACATGTAAACAAGAGGGCAGTAGAGCAGAAATGACCCACCACTCCATTACTTAGGACCCGTTACTTGAAATCCCAGCCACAGAATATGATAAACAAATTGAAGAAAAAGAACCATCTCAAATTAAAGGGTCTGGTTACATTGATACAAGGCCTTCTTAAAATTTTATTTTATTTTTTTATGAGAAAGATAATTTTATTAATAAATAAAAATCATAAAATTATATAACCAATCTGAATAGGTAATAAGTAAAGAGGTATTACACTTATAAA
>BPVZ01000013.1:1762881-1779343 GCA_020521535.1 Rubroshorea leprosula
TGTATCCTTTGTTCTAGATGTTTGCCGAAGGAGTTTTTATTTTGCTTCCTTCTTAACTGTCTGCTATTCATTTGCTAGAAGGGAAAAATTACCAAGAATTTCAAGAAGGTTAAAGATGTTTTGCGTCACCTGGATTATTTCTAATGTACTTTTTCATTGTTTGGATTACAGCTTTGTTTCTTGCACCCATCAAAATATAAGTTTGAGCATCCTCGGTTTTGCTACGAGCGGTTGGAATATGTTGGCCAAAAGATCCAGGTTAAGTGGTTCCAGTGATGCCTTGTTATTGTAACATTGAGAAAACAATCACTCTAAAAGTTCTGTTTTCAATATGTTTAGGATCTTGCTATGGCCGAGAGATTGCTGATGAAGCATTTGGATGCTCCTGGAAAATGGCTACAAGAGAGGCACCGGCGACTTCTCATGAACAAATTCTGTGGAAAGTATTTGAGGGCGAAACGTCTCCACGACTTTATCATCTATTCAGAGCAGGTTCAAGATGCATTCGAGCACAACCGAAGACTGAGAAATCCTGCCACAACAGCCGCTCAACAGGCCATCCACGGCCTTGCGTACAGTGTCTACGGCAAAGGAGAGGTGCGGCGGCTCATGTTTGAGGTCTTTGATTTTGAACAAGTCCAACCAAAACCCGTTTGACATAGCTGCAGGGCAAAAGCCTTTCTCAAACACCCAAGGACAAGTTTTTACCGCAATTTTTCTCAACCGGCGGTTGATGTAATACAGCTCTTGTATGTTACTGGTTTTAAAGTTTTTTATAAGTCCTTTAATAATCTTAATTTTCATCTACATTTATGTAGATTGTTGCTATGTTTGCCACTGGACAATTTAGAATTTGCAGCGTCCAACACCCGCAATGATGTTAACAGTTCCGTATTTGTATTTTGAGTTTATCTTACCAATGCGATGTTTACCCTGTATAGAAATCACCAACTTTGGCTGCGAAGGTCACTGATAAAATTTGCAAGACCACAAGAGACGGAACATTTTCATTATAACCAAATTTGAAAAGCGATCACCTCCATTCAGGATCCTTTTACAGAGATGCAGGAATCAATCAATTCTCAATATAAAAAGACACGAAGATTCATTACTCCCTCACCCTCACACCGTCCTAACTTCAAAATAATAGAAGTTGAAGCTTCACATACTGATGATAGCTGATACTTGCCATCAGTCTAAATGGCGCTTCTCCCCCAGCTTGATCACTTTTTAAGATGAGGGAAGCACGCATATAGATCAGACTTTGGGTGTTTTGCCTCAGCATGCTCCTTGCACTTCACCTCAGATGTTGTGCACATGAATGTTTGCATGCATACCTTACACTGCCATTTGAAATGTACAAAAAGTCAGAATTCAAGAATCAGCAAATAATCAAGACACTTAACATTGAACAATTCATAAACAAATTTTCTGACCGGGAAATCATTCAAATACAAGAGTGCATAACATAGGATTAACACTACAAATAGCACTCCTCAAATTTATAACAGAGGGTTGTGGAACCACTCCTCTTCCACCCACTTAGTTGATGCAAGCCCAGTCTAAAGAACTGAACTTACAGGTGAATGAAAGGATGAGAGGAGAAGATGAGAAGAAGAAAAGAATGAGAAACAGAGTCAGTGATAGGAATTGAGGAAATAATTGAACCAAGAGAGAACCTATATTCATGAATGAACCTTAAAATTACATGTATTCGCCTTTTGTAGATCAATGGTAAATAAAATACCTAAGCTATCCTGTTTTTTAACAAAAGGACCAGTAACAATAACAAAAACCCGAAAGCTAATTTTTCACAGAATGTTCACTCTTCATTCCCATTCTTGACTACCAATGCACCAGCCAACGTAAAATGAAAACCCACAAATATTAGCAGCCTAGAGTAACATATAATTGTAGTTCTAGAAGTATTAATTCAAGTGGCTTGCACTGTCTAATTGGGAAAAAAACAGAACAACGAAAAGAAAGAAAGAAAAACTCTATTGTATCTTATAGCATAATAAATCTCTATGATTCCTTCCATGAGGAAAAAAAAAATCAAGTTTTAAAGATAATTAGCACAATAAATTTCCATAAGCAAAAGATTATTAGATTAACAGATGAACAATAACCATTGAATTAAACTTAGGATTACCTGAATCGACATGGCCTTCTTGTTTGAATCCAATTGGCTGCCTGCAGAAAGATTTCGTAACAATTAATGAAAGATCCATGAAGAACGAGAAAAAGAACTTAAAATTTTCTATCTTCTTGAGAAGAAGAAAACAATTTCTCAACAATGCCCAAAAATTCTACAAATAATTCCATGGTGTTCGCTGGAAACAACCAGAAAGCTTACCTTTGGAGGCCTTCTGCTTCTCCAAGTTCTTTTCGCGAGCCATTTTGGCTTTTTGACCGTTGCCTCCTCCCATGTCTGATTAATTGACGAGAGAGAAGGGACCTGTAAACCCTAATTCGGTGAAGGCGAGAGAAAGGGACGAAGAATGAAAGGAGTTTTTCGTCGCAAACACAATAAATCCTTGGTTTTTATTGTGTTGCGAAAGTCAAGATTATAAACTTTTCATTTTTTAATAAAAATATCACGAACCTTAAATCTACCTCAATAATTTTTTTACAAAAAATAAAATAATAACGATAGCTAGCACTAATTTTATGAAAATTGAGCTAAATTTTAGAATATACTTACGTAGGAATTATTGATAATGTTGTAGGCTTTATATCAACGCATGTAATGCTATAATTACAATGTTATAATTATACAAAGTAAATTAACTTTTTTAATCTTAGCCTGAAAATATAATTGATCTGCAAAGTCTTGAAGGTGAATTTCGAAATAAATATTTTGATATTCAATTTAGTAATAGTCTATTCTTAATCCAAAATAAGTAAAGAAAAGGCTCTAGGGGCAAAAAAAGTCCTTTTAGAAGGACAAGGTTATTTATACGGCTTAAGATAGTGTTCATGTCAGGGGAGGGAGAAATTTTTTTCAGGGGGCAAAAAACTAAAATTTTTAAAGTTTAGGAGAGGTTAGATAATTTTTCATATATTAATTTGCAAGATTTTCAAATTTCGGAGGTTCAAATTTCGGGGGGAAGTACCCCCCTCGCACCCCTGGCTCCGTCACTGGTTCATGTAGTATCTCCAAAGTAGTAATGGAAATATAATGTGGCTCATGGAACAAGTATTTCGAAGGTATAGATTAGGTAATTATGATATCAATGTATCTAATTTATAATCAAGTGACATTTAAGATGAAGAAAAATTTAAAATTTTAACTTTAAACAATTTGAGGTTGTTTACTTCAAATATATATATTATGAAAAATTATATATTTACAATCATAACATGATATTAAATGAGTATAATGTAATATTAAATAAATATATATAATATTATAAATAAATTTTTGAATAGAAAAAAGTTAATTATAGAATAGCTACATTGGATGGCAAAAGACACTTCAAATTATTAGTTGAAGGTCTTTGTGGTTATACCTCTATACCTATATGCATCATGTGGGACAGATTGGCAATTTTCTCAAGGCTAAAGTTTAAGTTTCTTTTGATGTGTGATGAGTAATCTGTGAAAATGCATTATACTCACTGGCAAAATATGGATGATCTACAGATAAAAGGGTATTGTTACTAGCATTTGCACAAGCGTGCCTTCGGTTTTCAGTTGTAGTTTTTTGGATTCTTTGGGCCCCCACATTGGTGGTAAGAATATATTTATTATGAGAAATGCTTAACTGTTTTGTTTTCTCCTTTTTCTTTGTGCCTTTTTCCCTGGCATTTCGAGGCTAGCTTTACTTGAAGGGTATCCACGTAAAATACTTTATACCGTCTGGGTTTGTAGGCTGATGGGTGAGAAACTGAGAAGTGTATCTAGGGTTGATATATCCGTGTTTGCTGGGTGGGAAGATGCTAGGAAGCATTGTCTTTCCATGGCTTATTAGTGCGTCATTTCGAACTGAGGATTGGCTGGTATTTGCATTTCTTATACTGGGTTTGGTATTGTCTATCATTGCTTATGATCATCAGGTATGCATACTTCTCCTATGTGGGGTTATCTATTTTTGATATGGCCCTGAACACAGACTTTGATTTGTTTGGTGTGCAGGAAATTAGAGTTCTAGTGACAATGTTTTCTCTATTCCATTCCTGTGTGGGCGTGATTCTTTTTCACTTGCACATTTGAGGACAATGTACATAAAAGATTGTTCTGTTCGAGATTTTTAAAGTTGCTTGTTGTATTAAACTCTTATCTGCCAAATCTTAGTTTTAATCATTCTACTTATAATTGTGTTTGTCTAGGTATGTGCCAAATGAGTTACCTGGAGGGATGAAAAGCCTTTCTCTAGCTCCTGCAGATGCAGGCTCTGCTTTTTCTGATGCAGGTGCCTCTCTGACTAAATTTACATACTGCCGCATGCACAACATAATTTATTTTGGTGTATATTCTGTTTGTTCCCAACCACTGCCACATAAATGTTTGGTAGTAATAATCTAAGGTTTAACAATTGCTTTAAAGAGATCTATTGACAGAAAAATCAGCAACTTTATTTTCCTGAATGGTTGGAGAGATTATTTGTCTTAGTATGTCTTCTACAGAGTTAAATTAGCATTAGCCCCAAATCATTAGGCTTGGAGTGGGACGAAGAAACATTTTTTAAAAGATGTTCATTTTCCTTTTAAGTAATTCTATCTACTAGAAAGAAAAGGAGTGTGGATTTGACAGAAACTTCTGAACCCTCTTAAAGTCAACAAGTCTTCAAGGGGAAGACTAAAGCACTTTGTTAATTTCTGGTTGGAAATTTTGTCAGTCCAGTTATATGATTGATTTAAGTCTTGGCTGAAGATGATGGTCAGATACATGGTTTTCCTCGGTAGAATCTTGGAGTATGGTTCGTAAATTCTTGTTTATTTTAATGAGCTCATGAGCTACCTTCTTCACGTTGCAGAGAGGTTATTACCAGACCATTGAGAATTCAACAATGATAGCATTTGTTGTCCTCAGGCTATTCATTGCAGCTGGCTGCTTGTGTTTACTGAAGCAGTGGGGAAAGCAACCACACCAAAACTGGCACAAGTCATGCTGCTTTGCTTTCTCCATGGATGCTAATTAATATATACTGATGGATTCTGTGAATATATCATCATCAACCATTGATGCTAGCAAAGTGATATAGAAAGAACACGTGGCACGTTCTACTTCCAATTGAGTCATGATGGAGGCACTCAGAAATAGGGGAAAAAAAAGAGAAAAAAATATAAAAAAGGAGGAAATCCAAAGAATCTCATATAATTTAGGGCCTCTTTAGTACAGTTATTGAATTTTTTACTTTTAAAATATTGTTTATGAGTGATAAGTTTAAATTTTTATTAGAAGAAAAATTTAAAAGTTACTTTTAAAGATAAGAAAAAATGAGTAAAAAGTAAGTAAAAAAAAAGTTTATAAAAAGTTTAAATTTGAAACTTTTGATTTTTTACTGTTTAAGGTCTTTTTAAGGGTAAAATAGGATTTAAAAATGTAAGTTTTTAAGAGAAAAATTTAAATTTATGATCTTTTACTGTTTATGATCTTTTTAAAGGTAAAATAGGATTTAAAAATATAAAATTTTAAGAGAAAAATTTAAATTTATGAGACGTGGATAATATCAAAAAGCTGAAGTAGTTTTGGAAAGCTGAAACAGTTGGAAAGCTGCACCAAACATACCTTTATATTAACAAACTACTATCTAAGGGTTAGTTGTAACTTTTGGCTTCATCCTCTTTGCATTTACAGGCATTTCTCCTCCAGGAAGGATATGAAGGACTGGTAGGGAGCTGATTATACAATAACCTTGCTATCCACCATGCCATGGTGCACTTTCTTTACTGGAGTAATTCATTGGTGGATCCGGATTCCAGACGCTGGACTGTTAAGGTGGAGATATTTCTGTAGGAGGTTCATGGAACATTCTTTGATTGGAAATATATTATGACGTGCATGACGTTCACTTTACAATTTTGATTGCCCCACTCCATATTTTTTTTTAAAAAAATAAATAAATAAACTGGTATATGTAGATTGGAAACAAGATATGTTCTTAGCTCATCCCTTGTATAGTTTGCTCACAGATGAAATTCTTTTTGATAGAATTCAGATCAACCTACTATCTGGTGAATGCAGCAGATTGCTTGAAATTAATGAAATGATGCTTTACTGACTTTGGGTTGCTTACATGATATCTTAGTCACATGCATTTATTGATTATGGAAAATTGTCTTCTGAGAAATTTTAATCATTGTGTGTTCTATTTTTTACTTGTATGATGTTTTTGACCGACAGAAGAGTGGTGACGCTACAACAAGCAAAATCAATCGAGTTCTCAGTAAAGCAAAGGAAGAATGCAGGAGAAACAGGAGAAAGAAGAGCTTTATTTGCCTTATTTCATACAAAGGTAAATACTGGGTCCTCCACCGTTGTGAAAATAGAGGTCTTCCATACAAACATCATACCAAGTTTGAAGCCCACGGTTGAATCCACTGATTGTAAGCCAGGTCTCTTTTGTAGATGAGATTTAATATTTAAGTTTTGAAACCAATAAGTAAAAAAATTAATTTTCTTAAATGTATTAAATCAATGTGAAGTTAATAAAAATTAATTGGAAGTTAGGGATAGCAATGGTCCTCACAGGGCAAAGACCCGCTCTCTATCTTCATCCCCGTCAATGATGAGTATGAAAATCCTCACGAGAATTTTTCACATGGCTAAAAATGACCTACATCCCATATTTACGGGGAATGATTGGTCTCCATAGATATTCAGAGTTCCACTAAGTATTAAATATTAAGAACTTAAATCTATTTACTATTAAAAAAACTAAACTCAATTAAATAATTAATAATAAAAAACAAAAAAATATGTAAAAAAATAAAGAATGAAAATAAATTAAATAACAAAATACAAACTCTTAAAAAAAGATGTCTAGGTTTTTAGACTCATAATCTTCCTAATTCTCTGCTTCAGTTTGTTCGAAAGAGATAGTAATTGATAGTATTGTATCTATTTTAATATTTTGATATTCATAATTTTGACTTACAGCTTTTATCATATTAAATTTAAAGTTTGAAATTAAAAAATCATCTATACAATGAACAAAAATTGCAACTTGAAAATCACTAATAAAAAAGTAAAAAAACAAAACTAAAAAGAATTAAAATTTGAAGTTATAAATACCTACTGTTGCCTTAGAGTGCAAGGAAGAGAAAAAGTTGTTAACTTCATGTGTGATATGTGTTTAGTTTAAGATTTGTTATTTATAAGTTACGTGTATGATTTTTTTTTTAAAAAAAATTATTGTTTATATATAGATATTTAATATAATAAGTATACATAAAATTTCAATTATATAAGTACAGATAACATATCAGTTAAATAAAATGATTAAACAGATCAGGTAAATAGTTTTAAACTCTTATACTTGTTAATTGATTTGATACTTGTAGATATACTATTTTCATACTACAATTTGGGTAACCTACTTACTCCAATAGATAAAATACTTTCAAGTAACAAGTATATTCATAGTCAATGCTCACCCGAGCCGTCACCATCTTAGTGATGGCAATGGATCCCCATGGGAGCAAAAACCCCCTTCCCATCCCTATTCCCACCAATGATGGGTAAGGGGATCCTCAGAGATTTTTGGCAAGAGCCAAAAATGGCCTCTATATCCATGTCCACAAGAAATGATAGGTTCTCACGAGTATTCGGAGTCTTCATTAAGTATTAAATATATAAAATTTAGTCTTATTTTTTTTCTTGATAAATAAAAAAAGGAAAAATTTAAAACAACTCAAACAAGTAAACACACTAATATATAGTGCAACATAATAATATCTAGTAATCAATTATAATAAATACACACTGCCATACACGTTTAACAAGTTCAGAAACAAGTTTATAAAAACAAATAATGTATGACCTGCCATACATATCCAGGTTATGTTGGATTATTGAATTGGGTTTGAGAAAACTAAAATTGGAAAAAGAATTAAGTTGTGCAATTTAGGTCATGTTAGGTTAAGAAATTAGGTTGAGTGAGTAAAAATTAATTATTAATATATTTATATATATATATATAAATTGATATTTTTTTATTACATATGAATCTCTATGGACCTCCATGGAGTGGAGTAAATTCCTTATGAAATCTCACGAGAAAAAAATGCCTCCATCCTCACTTTACAACCAAAAATATCTTAAAATCTCCATTCCTACAATGAAAATCTTTACAAGCTTTGCGGATCCCAAAAAAAATTACCATCCTTACTCGAAGCATTAACTAACCTATATATAAAAAAAATTTAAAAAAAGGAAAAAAATTATAGAAAGCGATGTTACCACAATTTGACACATCATTTCCTGTGAATCCGGATGAGTAAAGAAGGGACCACTATTAATTGGTTAGTATACCTTTTCCCCGTGGAAGCATAATCTACACATACGGAAGTAGCATGTAAGGCAACAGCAGCCACGTTACCCAAGCTTGGCCTCCAACTCCCTCCCCCATGTTGCCATATATTGTTTTTGCTCCACCGAAGGTTGGAATCATGTATGGTTAATGGTCCCCCATAAATCTTAATAATCCTTCTAGCCAAGTAAAAAAAAATCTTAACCTTGCCTTTTAATAAGCGAGCCTAACAATTTTGTTCTTCTTCCTCTTTAACTATTGAACAAAAATTTGAACAGATCAGTCTACCACCATATCCAGTACATTTTGTTGAAGAATTTTCAAAATAATTTCGAGATTTGAGTTCAAATCACAAAAAGTTAATTCAAAACAATTGCACAGAATATATTTGAGAAACTATAACTTTAATTCGAATCATATAATCATAGTTCGAACCATTTACATAAAACCAGAATTCGAAAAGTTACGATTTTGGTTCGAAACATATAAATGTAATTCGAACCATTTACATCAGAAATCAAAGATAGAATTCTCATAAGTTTCTAAAAAGAGTGAATAACTTTACAAGACATAGAGACACGTGAATTGGAATTCAAATCAAATTAAATGACTTTTGTTGAAAAAGTTTTTTAACGGATAAAAATTGAAAGGAAATGTCTGTTTCCAACAAATATCTTGAAAAGAAGTGTTTGTTCTAACAGATATCTTGCCCTATAAATATGGAGTTCTCTGTTCTTTTTGTGAGGAGTCTTTTTAAACCCAAAAATATTTAAATAAAATAGCCTCATTTTGTATTGCGATTGCTCGAGAAATCCCTATACAAAAGCTATTGTTTTGTTGCTTTCCAAAGGATGGTTCAGTGGTTGATTTTGTTAGTGCAAAGGCTAGATCAACAAGGCGCTTCATTGTATTCTATGGGTATTTTGGGTTACTCCTTTTGCATACTAGATCTAATAAAGACAAAATTAACCTAAAACAAAGTGGCATTTGCAGCACGCCTTGAAACTAATGATTTAATGATCTTTTTTCTAACCCCCTATTTCTCCCACACATTTGACCAACGAAATATAAATGCTCAAACTGAATTTCCATTGCTCTCTTATTCCTAGCGCAGGGCATGTCAAGCTCAGTTGCAGCTAAGGTTCATGCTTAGTCCAGGATCATAGAGCACAGAAGCCATCTAGGCGGCTTTTCGTCAAGGCTTTGAGAGAAGAGACGGATGGAGGTAGGAGCAGCTCACCAGGCCGGAGTTGGGGGCCTGGATTGGAAATTGAGGTCCCATTTGAACAAAGACCGGTATGTCTATTAATTCGTGCCAAAACTATAATGATGTTATTGTGATGACTTATTCTTTCTTTTAGTAGGCATAAGTAGATCTTTACATGGAGTATACATGTCATGTATGCAGTAGTCTGAACCAGAATTAACGCATTTTTTCATCCAAACACTAATTCATCTGATCACAGGTGAATGAGTACTCATCTCTGAAAAATGGAGTTCTGTACTCATGGGGCGAACTGGAACCAGGGCCCTTTTTCCTTCGCGTGGGAGGGTTATGGTTAGTAACTTTCACTATTCTTGGAGTTCAAATAGCTGCTGCAAGCTTTGATCCTACAAGAGTAAGTCTGAAATATCAATATTCTGTAGTACACAACAGGTTTAATTATAAGCTTACAAGTGTTTGTATCATCATCTTCTAAAACAACTACAATTCTATGTACATTTGTGATTTGTTCCCGTCTTGCAGGAACCTTTAAGATTTGTACTAGCTGCTGGAACAGGAACTCTCTTCCTCGTATCATTGATCCTTTTAAGAATTTATCTAGTAAGACTAACTTTTTATTATTGAAAATACTTAATGTTGGAGTGTATAGCTGTATTTTGGACTATTACCAGAGACAACATCATTCTGATCGATACTATAATCACATCAGCCAAGCTGTCTGTGTCAAAAGAAATGCATGTTAGATTCTTTAATCTGCTCCGAACCTGAAATCAATACTGGAATGACTGTAAGAAGGAAGTTATACAACTATTCTAATTACGTTGTTCAGCTAGTAATCAAAATACCAGACAAGATATTATTAATTGATTTCCAATATATAGACACAGCAATGGCAACAGATTTCGTTTTCTATTAAAGCTAATGTGATTGCTAACATACATCAAATCCAAGATATTCTATTGATAGATTCAACATAACTATAGCTTGTTATATAGTTTGGCTTTCAGAATAAAATGCAAATGGTGCACAGACATGGGTCTTTGAGTGTTTTCTTGATAGAGACATGGTAGCCAAACCTAAGTTCAAGCTTGGACCATACTCAGGACTCAGGAGTGTTCTAAATTTTCAAAAGGAGTTCACAAAGCATCAAGAACTGTTCGCTTCACTACTTTAACATATTCAAATGACCATAAACTCAAACAGTTTTCCATGTCAGTTTCATGGGAATAAATAACTTATTTACTTTTCATATTCCAGGGTTGGAGTTATGTTGGTGACAGACTTCTATCAGCTGTGGTACCATATGAAGAAAGTGGATGGTATGATGGTCAGATGTGGGTAAAGCCACCTGAGGTTAGTGCATATTGTGTTTCCCTTTATTCTAAACCAGTATGAAAACAGAAGAACGAGTATTCACAATTACACATTGTAAACTCTTTTTATCAGTGCCATCTTTAATTAAAACAAAGTTAGATTTTCAGTTGTTCACTATTGTGCACTTAAGAAAGGGACTTTAATAAGGATGAACAAGTAAAAGAAAGAACATTGAATTTAGTTTAGTCTATTTGCAGAAGTTCATTCTCTGGTGACCCATATAATGTATATCATATTCAAGTTTCCAGCATAAAGCGGTTTAGAGTGCAGGAATTGAATTTTCTCAGAATCACAGAAACCCTTGATTGATAGTGTTTAACTATCCACACAATCTTCAAACTTTTATTTTGCCCTACTGAAATTAAATTATTAATTCACAAGACTTTCACAGCATCCAAACTTTTAGCAGAAATTGTCAAGGACTATGATATCTCCTGAACTACCATTTACAACTTTGCTACAATTAGAACTACTGAGAGGTAATACCTGCTTTAGCTGAGCTTATTTACAACTTTGCTGCAATTAGGCCAGAAACTGAGGGCATCGAACAAATCCTAGACAGAGCATTACATTGTTTAATTTTCTAATCTGAAATGGGGATCATAGACAAAGTATTAGAAGTGAGAGCCATTGTAAAAGAATGCTAGCCAGAAAAGTTAATTATATAAAGATTTTAAAGTTCCAAGATAGCCAACTATAGCTGCTTACCAAAATAGATGGACAATATTGAGGACAATATAAATTAAATTCCCCTTCATTACTTTCTAAAAGACATAAAGTCAAATCTCTCCAAATGTTAAATGGTGCACTTCATTATCATATTCAAATCTCTCAATGTTTTCTCCTTTGTAGGTCCTGGCTCGTGATAGACTGTTGGGCTCATATGAGGTACGAACAAATGCAAACAAGTAGTTCATCTTGTCATGTAGAATGCAGAACCTTAAACTGACGTCCTATAGAAGATTACATGAAAAAGCAATAAATGACTTGCAATGATAATGATGGATGCTCACGCATTTACATGTGAACACTGAATGAAGGAACACGGCATCTTAAAGATAACTATGAATCTGCAAAAACAGTTTTTCTCTCACATACAGACACATTCTGAGATCTAATTTAAGATTCATCTGCTTCTCAAACATATGAAATGTTCAATATCAATAACCAATGCCTCCAGGTTAAACCAGTCATCATGTTGCTGAAACAGACACTAGTTGGAACAGGGGCCTTGCTTATAACAGGAGTATTGCTATTTATCTGCGCCACACCAGTGGAGACTTTCTTCAGAAATACCTATGCCACAGAAGGGAACTCAACAAATGTCCAGGCTTTAAAAACAAACACAAAGTTCAACATAAGGTGTGTATGTGCACATTTGCAGACAAAGAGGAAATTCACATTTTCCACAACCAATACACTTATATTTACTTTCACAATGTTTTTTGCATGTATTGTAGAAAAGAAGAGTTGCTTCAACTGCCAGTGGAGGTTAAGCAAGATGATGATCTAGCAGAAGCTGCTGATGGAAGACCAGTCTACTGTAGGGATAGAGTTTACCGTGCATTAGCAGGAAGGCAATACTGCAAATGGGAAGATCTACTCAAATGATTAGATTGTAGAGTTGGTTCAAGGTGGGGAATGGAGGCATCAATTATTTTGAATTGAATCATTTTCGTCCATTCCTAGCTTAAGAAAGTGGAAAATATCTAACATAATGGGTTCATGTCTATCCAACCCACATGGTCTTACAAATTCTCGAGACTAGTATTAATCAATCAAAGCAAGTACCGATAATATTTTCTGGAAGTGCTAGTTGCACACTTCCATATCTTGATAAAAGAAAAATGAAGCATAAGGTGAGAGTGACGATAGTGTAGATGGGTAGAGAGGCAGAACCGTAGAAGCACAGCCTTTGCCTTTTTCATTTTTATTGTTATCTTTTTTGTTTTTTTTTTTTAATAAAAAAATATTTTACCATTTAAATTGTATTAAATTGTAAAACATTAATTATTAAATTAATAATGACTTTTTTTATCTTTGTTAGTTCTTTACAATATAAGATAATTCAAGTTACAAATCACTAAATTTAAATTTAGTACTATAATAAAAACTCTAAAAATACTAACAAATAACATTTTCTTTTCTTCAAGATTGTTGTAACTGTAACTTCAAATTGGAGAAAAATCAAGATCACGTGATTTCTAGAGATTATTTATGATTTTAAATTTAAATTATAGATAAGGTTTGTTAAATGAGGATTTGAGGAAAATCTCTAAGCAGAGGTTAAAAGGACCTTAGGGAATAGCAAAAGGGGAGACTGAATCTCAAACTCTGAATTTCTTCTTCCATTAATGAAATTCTGATGACTCCAATTGATTGGGTCATTTAAATTATTTTTCAATGTTAACATTTGGCGTCCACCGTGGGGCCGATTGTTGGTCACAATGAACCCTTACAATTAAGCAATGGCCAATAATCGACAGACTCGTTATGGTGCAAGGTCCACTACAACCCCATCTTCGTCTTCATGAAATTCTACTCGACAAGTCCAGAGATCAGGTCCTTCTAGGCATGGGAATATAGTAAAGGATCAAATTCAACACCTCACCTAGAATATGGCACAAATGGAAAGAAGTGTACACGCAATTGAGCAAGCGGTAACGCTTCTAACAGAAAACCATGGCCAATTACATTTGCCGCCGGTTCGTGCACATCGGGCTTGTGTACCACCAAGGAGGTATTCTCCATCACAAATGTTTGGAAATCAACGATGCACCCCCCAATCACAGGATATTTTGTTCCCCCTGGTGCAAAGAGAAGGTTCAAATGTGGAAACACAAGAGAACGATCCTGACTATGTCCCATCACAACGGTCAACGAGTGCAGACAATATCAACACTCTCGAACCAACCTCGGCTTTTTCAATCCCACATTGGAACTTTTGTCCTCACAGGTTGGCACATGTATCACACACTTGGACCCGAGGCTCTACGAGTGCAAATACTCCCGAGTCAGCAAGCAAAGTCCAAGCCTAGCATCACTCTAGGGGTGATGAACCTACACAGGCCAATTTGGAGGATAAAATAATGCTAACAAACCGCAAGGCGCAATTAAGTCGCACGCAGGACTCCCTTAGGGAGCGAAATGAAACTCTGCAAAAGGACATGGAAACTTTGCGCCAACAAATGGAAGAGTTGCGCATGGCACAGCAACAGGCAACAGATGCTCCACAAATAGCCTCTATAGGTGATCCATTCTCTGACGAGATAATTAAAGAACTCATGCCTCCATCATTCAAGCCACCTCAGTTGACACAATATGATGGAAAACAAGACCCGATAGAGCATGTGAGAAGTTACAAGCTAGCAATGATGATTTATGGAGTGTCTGATGCATTATTGTGCAAAGTGTTCCCTTATACACTGAAGAAAGCAACTCAAACCTAGTACTTTAAATTGAAAGCTAAATCTATTAACTCTTTTGAGCAATTAGAAAGATGTTTTATTGAGCATTTTACTGCTAGCAAAGTCCCAAAGAAGACTAACCACCATCTAATGAGTATTAGGCAGAAGACTGATGAAAGTTTAAGGGCCTACATTGCTCGTTTCCATAATCAATCTCTGCAGGTGGATAATCTGGATGAAGGAATGGCAATGCATGCCTTGATGAATGGCTTGAAAGATTGTAATTTCTTGCACTCTCTAAATAAAGAAAAACCAAAGAGCCTTAAAGACATACTTCACAGGTCAGAAGGCTATATTCGAGCTGAAGAACGTGTTATAGCCAAGAAAGGTGGTGAGTCTTTCAAACCTAATTTAGTCGTAACAGGAAATAAAAAGCGAAGGTTTGACAGGTCAAATGACATAGCTGATGTCAGAAGAGGAAAGCGAGGAGTTGGTAGAAATCTCAAGAATTATCGCTCTACATTGCAAAAGGCGCCAAGGGTCTATACCACATTCACACCTTTAAACACCTCAATGGCGCATATACTTGCAGTGGCAAAGAAGACAGAACACCTCAATTAGCCTGAAAAGCTTCGTAGTAATGGTAACAAGCGTGATAAGACTCGTCATTGTGCATTTAATGGGACCCATGGTCATGATATAGAGGATTGTAAGCAGCTTACAATGGAAATTGAACGATTAATTCGTAGGGGAGCATTGAGGCAATTTGTCGGGCATCAAGGAAGCTAGAGGGGAGCAAGGAGAATGGAAAGGTCACAAGACAGTAGGGAAGCTGGTAGACATAAAGAGAAGGAACCTCTAGATGTCATGGGGGTAATTAATGTTATAACAGTCCTGCCTTCAGCAACTCCAATATCTATGGCTTTAGCAATCAAAGGAAGCAATGAAAGCCAACCTTCAACTCAAACCATCACTTTCACTGGGAAGGATTTGGATCAAAGGGAGGTGTTCCTACATGATCCACTAATGATTGAAATAGTGGTGGAAGATAGAAATCTACAAAAGGGCAAGGTGATGAAGCGTGTCTTGGTGGACACAAGGAGTTGCAGAGATGTGATGTGTTATGGAGCATTCAAAAAGCTAGGAGTATCTCCACAACTAATGAGACCTTGTGATTTTCCGTTGGTAGGCCTTTTTAGAAAATCCATGCCCATAAGAGGTATTATCTCTCTCCCTATTCATATTGGTGTTTCCCCTTGTGTGGCTGTTGTTACCTTAGATTTATTTGTTATTGATGTCCCTTCCTCTTTTAATGCAATTTTGGGACGTCCTAGGCTTAACTCCTTAGAAGCGATGGTCTCTACACAAGTAATGATGATAAAGTTCCCTACGCCAAATGGAGTTGGAATGGCAAGACGGAAGCCTGTTGAAGTAGTGGAGCGAACACCACAAGCTCAAGACCAAGTGCAAACATCAAAACCTAACAAAGTGACTAAGAAAAAGTACAAGTCAAAACATTGGGATCTGGTGGCTCTTGGAGATATTGTCAGGGAAAAAACTCTGATAGTAAACAGCCTAGACATGAGGGAGGAATTGAAGGAATGTCGAACTGAGCCAATTGACCAAGTAAAACATGTGGTTCTTGATGAGAAGAGGCCCGAGCATATAGTCAACATTGGTGTAGACATGGATCCAAGCTTTATGGTGCAATTGGAAAATTGCTTAAGGGAGCATAAAGACATTTTTGCATGGTGTCCAACAGACATGCCAGGTATCAATCCAAAGGTTGCATGCCATAGGCTTGGAGTTAACCCAGATGCTGTTCCTGTTAGACAAAAAGTGCGACACTTCGAAGCTGAAAGGACTGTAGCTATTGAAGAAAAGGTAGCAAAGCTTAAAGAGGCAAGATTCATTCAAGAGATTACTTTTTCTGAATGGTTATCAAATGTGGTGATGGTGAAAAAGGCCAATGGAAAGTGG
>BPVZ01000013.1:1816109-1831618 GCA_020521535.1 Rubroshorea leprosula
AATTAAAATTAATTTTAGTTAATATTTTATATGTTATAATAATTATATAAATATTTGATACATTTTTTGAATAATTATCAAATACCAATGTAATTCTTAAGATAACATAGAGAAAATCGCAATTACAATAACTATATAATAAATTCAATCGCAACCCTTTCAAATGAATGCTTGTAACATATTAACATATTAACGAAAGTACCTTAAAATTAATAGAAAGATTAACATTTATAAAAATCAGACCTCAAAACATTAAATGCCATTGAATCTTACTATAATTATGATATAAGCTTATAATATTATAATTATGGTAAGTACTAATGAGTGTTATCTATTTTTTTAAAGACATTAATTAAATGTTATTGTATAGATGTGGATTACTATAATTTAAGAATAACTAATTATGTTAAAAGATACATTTATTGCATCTTAAAAAACCAATAATTTAAATTTTAACGCAATAAATATACCTATTTACTAATATTAATTCATCACTTCAGTTTAATCAATTAATCAGTAATATCATAGAGTAATGCTAAAATAAATATTAACTTTTATTTTTTTTATATAAATTATATGTACAGTAGTAATAAAATGGTGCATATATTACAAAATTAAAAATTTGAGTTTAACTTTTAGAGAATTATGTGTTTTTTAAATGTGTTATTCCAAAGAGAAAAATGTGTTTTTGAGATTGTTTAGAGCAGAATCAGTCATCATGCATACAATAAATTGCCTCAAAATGGTAAAACCATACAAAATTAATTTTATGATACAATAAAATATTTTAAAAAATAAAAATTAAGCCATTTTAGTATTTATAAAGTCAGAATTTTTCTCTAAAATTAATTAAATATTTTTTATATTAATTTATTAAAATATTTAAATGATTTTATAAAATATTTTAAAATTTTAATTATTAAAATATTTTAATTTTTTATAATTTAAAAATATTTAATATTTTATAATATAAATTGTATTAATATTAAATTATAACGCGAAATAATACACCCCATTATCAGCCATCAGACCCGTCGAGACGACCGCGACCCACCCGACCCATTTTTATGGGCCAAGGAAATAAATGAACCGAACAACGGGTCAAGGGATTTATCTTACACGTGTAACAAGCACGTGACTATGGATCATCCATGATCCACCTTACCCCATCACTCGATTTCCTCGCCACCGTTGCCCTCTCTTTCCCCTTCATCTTCGCTTATTTTCCTCGTTTCAACCCTTTTTTATTTTTAATTTAATTCCTCATTTTCACCCCCTTTCTCTCGTCTCTGCCTTCAACCGTCGACACCACGTCTGAGACACACATCCGATCCGCACACCTCCGGTCCTCGCCGCTGCGGCTCGCCATGAGCTCAGCTGTGTCTGAGCGAGTGGAGCTCGCTAAGTTCTGCAGCTTGCGAGACTGGTCCAAGGCAATCCGAGTCCTTGACTCACTCCTCGCTCAGTCTTGCGGAATACAAGACATCTGGTTCGTGCTGCTCAATGTGCAATTCTACCACAATTTCCGTGTTTTTTATGTTTCGTTTCAGTTAGCTATGATCTTTGATTTTGTGTTTGCATGCTTGTTTGGTTTCAGCAATAGAGCATTCTGTTACAGTCAATTGGAGCTTCACAAGCATGTGATTAAAGACTGCAACAAGGCGCTTCAGCTCGACCCAACGCTTCTTCAAGTTTACATCCTTAAAGGTATGTATGAACAAAGTCTCTAGGTTTGTTTGGCTGTTGATTTTAGCTTCTGTCAGAGAAATCAGTCGGTCCATATTCGAAAATTGGATAATTAGAGCTATTTCTTATCTGTGAATCTGAGCCATACAGCTAATTGAACTCCAAAATAAGTGGTTGAAACGAGATTTTGAATTTTCTGGCTGCATTTCGACTTGATTTTGCACTGACATCTTGAATATGCCTTGACGTTGCACGCTGGAATGGTTTATTTCAACTTTGTAATTAATTGGTATATAACCTCCTTTTCTTTTCTTTCCTTCTTTTTATTTTTTATTTTTTTATTAAAAAATTGTTAAGACTTGGGTGGTGTATTACAGCATATACTAAATCTTGATTTGTCTGGCTGAATGATGGTGGTGCTAAGCACAATCTTCATATTTGATGGTTTTATGTTATTTATTTATTTTTTTGTGTGATGCATCTCTAGCAAGAGAAATAGGGGAGTCAAGATGCACTGGTATATAGTGTAATTTGCAATATAAGCAAACTATAATTAATAGCATTTGGCTTGCACAAAGTTTAGTTGGCTATTGTTGACTTGTAAAATCTGATATGTAGAGAAGAATAATATAGTAGATCATGTCGAAGATGGTAGTTAAGTTCATATTTGTTGGATATATGAGAAGTTTACTTTTTGTCTGTAGGTTATACTGAGGACCACTGAAATGATAATAGTTTAAGTAGAATTTCCTGATCAAACACTAGAGTTGTAATCTAGAATGAGCTATCCTTATTTTGAACCTTATGCTGATATAGTTTCTATTTGATCCATGCAACCAGTAATTTTTGGGATTCTATCTTTTTATATACTTTTATGGGGACAAGTTTCCTCAAATTTTCTGATCTATTTGACACTAAAAGGTAGAATCAGTTGTCTCATATTGGGGATCATGTGCTCTAATGCAAACTTAGCATGGGAATTTTTGTCATCTAGGTCGTGCATTTTCTGCCTTGGGAAGGAAAGAGGAAGCTCTTGCAGTTTGGGAGCAAGGTTACCAAATTGCTTTGCGGCAGTCTACCGATCTGAAGCAGTTGCTAGAACTGGAAGAGCTTCTAGTAGTTGCAAAACAAGGCAAACAAGAGACAAGCATCACTAGCGAAAACTATGTGACTGAGTCGGGGGTACCTCTTCCTGCATCTGAATCCAAACCTCATATGAATGGAAAATCAAATGAGACTTCTGAGACTCAGAATCAAGAGGACTGCTTGAACGTATGCAGCGAGTGCGAGAAAGTATCTGAGTACCACAGTAATAGTAGTGATGATTTAGACACACCACAAAATGGAACAAGTGAGAATGTCAAGGGGAAGTCATTGATGCCGTTATCTGAATCTGTACATGACACGAGTGCCAAAACCTGTATACCATACAAAAATCTCAGTGAATTAATTAATGGATCCAAGTCTAGCAATGATTCTGAGGATACTTCTAAGGTTCATGACAAGTCTGGTGATAAGTTCGTCACACTCAGATTAGGTGATGAAACCACCATGAATAAAAAGCCTTCTAGTGTGATAAATGGAACTAGTGGTATTCTGGAGAAAACGAGTTATGAGTCTGAATCCTGTAATAACTTAAGTAATGAATCAGAACAATGCAGTACATCTTCTATGATTTCCAGCAATTCAAATGACACAACTGAAATTTGCCGCAAGTCAATTAACAAATCTGACACTCATGATGTGAAAAGCAATGAAGCCAGGAGGAATAATAAGTTCTGTCTTGCTAAGATTTCAAAGACCAAATCAATCAGTGTAGATTTTCGATTATCCAGGGGCATTGCCCAGGTATGGTTTTGTGGTTTTTGATTTAGTGCAATTATCATTAACATTAAACCATAACTCCTTAAGCTGTGTATTCTGTTTGCAGGTTAATGAAGGGAATTATGCTTATGCAATATCTATCTTTGACCAGGTAAAATTTTGGCTCTTATTAGTAATTCTTATAAATTTCTACCATTTTGGAGTTGCCCTCAGTGGTCCTCTTTTTCCTTTCATTCGTTTTTGTTGGAAGGTGTATGGGAAAGGGACAAATAGAAAATATTAACATCAACGTTTTCCAACTTTACACAGATACTAAAAGAGGATCCTGCTTATCCTGAGGCACTAATAGGAAGAGGGACTGCACATGCTTTCCAACGAGAGCTTGAAGCTGCAATTGCTGATTTTACTAAGGTACATGATCTTAAAGATGCGGTGGTATGAAAGAAAGGATAGACTTCTACTTCTAGATCATTGATACAGTTAATGTTCCTTTTAGGCTATAGAATCCAACCCATCAGCTGGTGAGGCTTGGAAAAGGAGGGGCCAGGCCCGTGCTGCCCTGGGAGAATCTGTTGAGGTAAGAGTACTTTATGTATGCATTATTTTTTGCATCATTGCCGTTCAAGGATAATTTTATTGTTTGTTTTTTTGCAAAGTTGCATTTGATCTATTAAGTGGGAAAGTCCCACATCCATTAATTCAGGGGAAACATGTAGACTTTAAATATAATATGGACTACTCTTCCTATTGCCAATTGGTTTTAGGCTGGATGCTCTTTATCATATGTTTATCAGCCAAGAGTAAGGGCCAATAGCGAATTGGTAAATATTCAATTATCCATCTATGGATTGAGAGTGTTTGTTTCTGTTGTTATGCATGACAGTCTAACTTATGTGTAAGATCGCTGAACTTTTGCCAAGAAAAAGCATCAAACATAACAGTAGAGATTTTCAATTTATGCCTGTGATTTTTGAATTAAATGATGGAAAGTGCTTATCTTTAAACTAAATTTCTTAATATTTCTTTTATGAACCAATGATAGATCCTAGTGCTTATCATACTAGAAATTTGACAATTTTTACTGCATCTTTATACCAGGCAATCAAAGACTTGACCAAGGCTCTAGAGTTCGAGCCAAATTCTGCAGATATATTACATGAAAGGGGTAAGCTGTTCAACCCAGCTTTAATCATAAGTTTATGCTTTAGGAAACTTCCTCGATTTTAGCCAAAGCAGAGCCATACAACTGTAATCAATTTTAGCATTCAGCATTTGTCTTTTTGTGTTCTTTCCTCTTATCCGGTCATCAATTTATGAAGTGTAGCTATTAATATCTAATCATGAAGTGAATGCATGAAGTACAGGAAGTTTTGTTTGCATTACTGTTTTGATGTTGCGATTAAAATATAGTCTGATAAATAATAACAGTTTCTAGGATGCAAGTAATGCACTTTAACGATATCACGAAGGATTGCAATAAATTATCTGCACCATAACAAGAACGTCTATTGCATAGAAATGATAATTAGCTTTATATATATATGTATTATTTACATGATGCAGGAATTGTCAATTTCAAGTTCAAAGATTTCCATGCTGCTGTAGATGACCTATCTGAATGTGTAAAACTAGACAAGGACAACAAGTCTGCATATACGTATTTGGTCAGCACTTACCATCTTTAATCTTGCTGATCCCATAATCTAATATTATATTTATCTCAATAAGTGGTTTTGACTTTTGACCCTGGTAGGGATTGGCATTATCTTCTATTGGGGAATATGGAAGGGCTGAGGAGGCACATTTAAAATCTATCCAACTCGACCAACATTTTGTTGAAGCATGGGCTCATCTTACTCAGGTAACTATATGCCACTGGTGCCTTACCAGGGAAATTTTTATGTAGCACTGAAAGCTCTAGCTCATACAAGTAGGGTTGTGAGTAACAAAATATTTCCTTTTTCTTGTTGGATTTGCAACCAGTCTGGAATACCTTTACTCTTAAATTGATAATAACTTACGTACGTGTCGTCCTAACTATTATAGCTAATCTATAGTCTTAGACTAGTTTGTTAAAATAAAGACTATAATTGTATATTATTTTGGTGTTTAATACTTGCTTGTTCTCCTCCTTGTAATTTCACCATATTTTGTCATTTTTCAAAAGAGAGTTTCTGAAACTTGTTAAACATTTTTCCCTTAGTGCTATCAGTATTGACTCACCTTATAGGACAGTACAAAAGGGTGAAAATTCCTAGTTTTCAACCATTTGATATGTATATGGTATACTACTTACAACTATTGTGTTGGTGTAAAAAATACACATTCTTGTCTCTGGAAATTGTTAGAAAAGCTTAATGAAGTTGCTTTCCCAAGTTTGTGCAAAAATAAAAGCGGCTTTACATGTATTACCACACATGAATTCCTTGCAGTTCTATCAAGATATGGCAAACTCTAAAAAAGCATTGGAATGCCTTCAACAAGTTATACAAATTGATGGGAGGTAACTCTCTTTGCCTCTGGCCATGCCAATTTGCTCATTTTTGAGGTATTACCTTATTGTTCAACCTACATCTACATGAAACTAACCCAATTAATGACTTTTTATATAGGTATTCTAAAGCATACCATTTGCGTGGGCTACTATACCATGGGATGGGTGAGCACAGGTTGGTCATTTAATTTGGGACCAAGGAAGTAATTTTACTATCAAATATTTTATTACTTGGATCTGATTGCACAAGGCTGTTTTCTGGCTGAATATATATCCTTTGCTCTGTATAACTGCCTAAATTGGCTTTTGCAGGAAGGCAATCAAGGATTTATCAATTGGCTTGAGCATTGAAAAATCAAATATAGAATGTTTATATTTACGAGCTTCTTGCTATCATGCTATAGGAGAATATAGAGAGGCGGTAACATAATTTTATTATTATTATTATTATAAGAAAAATCTTTTTTCTTATTGTAAAATACAATAGGTGGCGTTTATCACCTTTTGGATTAATTTACTGAAGTATGATTTAATGTTTACAGGTGAAGGACTATGATGCTGCACTGGATGTTGAACTAGACTCAATGGAAAAATTTGTGCTTCAATGCTTGGCATTCTATCAGGTTAGGACTGATACACAAATATAATTTCTGCATGTCTTGTTAGGATTCTTTCTTCTTCTTTTTTCTTTTTCATTAAGAAAAATGCAAATCACCCCTTTGATAATTTATGCTTCACATCATCAGGATATCCATCTTCTTTTCCTTTTTGGTGTTCTTCAATTTAATTTCTGCAAAACAAATAATTGATCATCTGTGTTACAAAATGTCATCTTGGCAATGGCATGATCTCTATATGACTTCAACAAGACTTCTATGTCCTGGCTTTCACATGTTAAGGTCTCTGAATTAAAAGTTCTTTGCAGAAGGAGATCGCCCTATACACAGCTTCCAAAGTCAACGGTGACTTTTGCTGGTTTGATATTGATGGAGATATTGATCCACTCTTCAAGGTAGCCCTTAGTGACAGTTGTAGCTTGTAATTGATTTTCTTGATATTGATCTTTAACATTTTGTTAGAGAAGTACCTATTTATACTTCAAACCTGAACATATTGGAGAAAGCACTTTGTCCGTTTTCCTAGGCTATTTAGTTGTGTTTTATTTTTGGGGAGCATTAACTGGTATGACAGCTTTCACTTGACTATTGGATGTATTTTCATTTTTCTCCACATAGCTTGTTTCTTTATGAGTTTTCTGTTTAGCATTCTGGTATGTTTTATTCTTTCCTTGTTCTTGCATGCGGCCTTTACTGTGCTTCTCTAATATTACTTTTATAACAATCAAAGGTATTGTTATTTTTCTTTGACCATGTATACAGTTTGTGTGAGATCATATGACGTGTTTGGATTCTTTGGAAAACAAATCAATTTACCAAGATAAAGATATGAAACTCTCTTATAAGTAAAGTACTTTGCTGTCAGAGACTTAATTTCCTTTCAGCTTTTTGTTTCTTAGATCCTTACTTTTATTGATCCAGGAATACTGGTGCAAGAGATTGCACCCCAAGAATGTTTGTGAAAAGGTTTATAGACAGCCTCCTCTGCCTGAATCTTTGAAGAAAGGGAAGCTCAGAAAGCAAGATTATGCCATTACAAAGCAGAAGACTGCACTTCTACTTGCTGCTGACTCAATTGGCAAGAAAATCCAATATGATTGCCCTGGCTTCTTACCCAATAGGCGTCAGGTGATCCTAAATTCATCTCTTTATGTGTGTTAGGAGGACACGTTCAAACAATTTGTTTAATTGATCTTTGCTCATTAGCTTTGTTTGGTTCTGTTATGTGTTTCATGTAGATGATATAATGATAAGTTGTAATGCACTACTTTACCGTGTAGTCATAGTTCCATAGATGATTGCCAATTAAGGAAGAGTGATTACTGGCTGTTTCATTGGAGTCAATGAATGGTAATTTCCTAGGCGAGTGTTGTATGGTTAAAAGTTATCATCTAATTGCGAACTGTGAAAATTAAAGAAAGTACTTGCCTTTTAAATCTAGGGAGCGCTTTAAAAGCCTAAATAGGCACTGTTGGAATTTGGCAGTGAATAATTTTAGTTGATATATAATTGCATATTGAAGTTGCACTACATCTAGATTAAGAACATGATGCTCTAAGTTAGAGATCTCAAGTTTGAATCCTAGAGGCAGGTGCGGAAGGATTAAGGGAAGGGGAGGGCTATCCCCTATTGTTTGGCTTAAAAATCTGATCTTCCTGAAAAAGAAGAAGAAGAAGAAGTTGCACTACATCTAGATTATATAAGTTATTTGCTGCAATGTTTAATTTCTCTATTTCAGGCTTATGCTTATGATAAGACTAGCTTATTACCCCAGAACAGCTATGGCTTCAGTCTGGATAAAGTTACCTCACAATGATCCCAGGATAAAGAGAATGAGAATGAGACATAGATTTTATATACACTCTCAACCATAGAGATTTATAATGTAGGTTTTAGCTTTTGTTTTGATTAATAGAACCCCTTTCCCTGTTTTAAAGAAAAAATTCAACTACATTTTGGTTCAATTACTCTGCAAAACTACTTGGTTCAGTGAATTTGCATTTTCTCCAGCCACCTCCCTTTTAACAGCTTTCTTACCTCCCTTGGGAAAGAGAAAATTCTACCAAAAAACATTCCCATATGTCTGTGTTTTCCTTACCTATCTGTAGTTCTAACTGCCTTTTTGCCACTATTTGATTGTTAACATTTTGCCTCTTCTATTATGTTCCAGCATCGTATGGCAGGATTAGCTGCCATTGAAATTGCACAGAAGGTTTCAAAAGCTTGGCGTTCCTTGCAAGCAGATTGGAAATATTCTAATAAAAGTTCAAAAAGTGGGAAGAAACTCAGGAGAAAGGAAAGATTCAGTATGGCTAGCCAGAACAGAGGTGGTGCTTGTTGTAGTACTAGCAACTCTGCAGAAACATCAACTTCGTCTGGCATTACTGAAGAAAGACAATCTGGTCGTTCTATGATGTCATGGCATGATGTCTATTCATTGGCTGTCAAGTGGAGGCAAATTTCTGAGCCTTGTGACCCTGTTGTGTGGGTGAACAAGTTAAGGTAGTTAACTTTCATTTTTCAGATTATTTTATTACCTTTGTTATTAGGCAAAAACTAGTTGAATGTTCAGTATTTCCTTTCTAGCTTGTAGGCATTTCTTGTATTGTTTATTCATTCTTGCTAATATAATTATGGAGAATTAAATCCAAATAGATTGGGGAAATTCCATAGGTGCTACCATCCATTTTACTTGCAGTAAGGCCATGCTCCTTTGTGATGCATGCTTAAGAATTAAACAGACATTCTTTACTCTGTACATTAACCTCTAAAATCTATGTTAACAATGTAAGCAGACATGCTGATTAACCTTGGTGTGAAATTTTGCAATTTTCTTTTCTTCTTCCTAAATTACCCCAACCATAAAATATAAGCACATGATCTGCAATTCTGCAGCAACTTAAGACCAGCTGGTTAATGTGTTCGAATCTCTCTCTTGTTATCTTACATATAAGATCTTGTTTGTTAGAAACTAATGCTGCATTGGTTGCAGACCTTGGTATGGTGCTCTTGAGAACTAGTGTTAGGTTTGAGAGAGAAAATTCATGCGTCTCAAATCTCACTCATAGGACATCAAAAGAATCTGATATAACCCAACACAACTTTAGCGGTTGACATTGTGCATTACTCATTACTGTAGTGGGTGGCTCACATTCCATTAAGGGCTTTCACATAATTATTTGAACTCAGGTTTTATTTGTCCTTTTTTTCCTCAATTTTGCCAATGATGGTCTCTGTGCTTTTCAGTGAAGAATTCAATTCTGGATTTGGGTCTCACACACCAATGATCCTTGGACAAGCGAAAGTTGTCCGATATTTTCCTAATTATGAAAGGTAAAAGTGTGATTTGCTTCATTCAGAACATGATTGGTTTTACCAAATTCTCATTTTTTGGCAATGTTGCAGAACATTAGTTGTAGCAAAGACTATCATGAAGGATAAACCATTTGTGAACAACAAGGATGATGAGACTATTGATCTTTCTAAAGAAGAAAAGTCAGAGAAGGTAAGTACTTTTTTAGTTGGATTAGAGCTTGTTTGCTCCTGCTGTTGCAATTTATCAAACACGAGCTTTATCCATGTGTTATGGCAACTAATAGTTTTCACTCAATTATTCCTGAAATAGACTCTGATTAGAGTAACCATTCTGCCCTCTTGAGTGATGGAGGGAAGGACTTAGCATGACATTCATCTTAGATTCAAATCTGTCCTTTCCAGAAAAAATGAAAAATGGTATTTATTATTAGATTTGATTGAATTGTCATTAATCTGAAATGCATCCTTTTAATATCTGAAATTGATATTAAAAATCCAGCTGTACTTTGTGAAGTAGAGTTGTAAAATGTCAACTTTTTAGAGAGTGGATATGCCTGTATTTTTTACCTTTTTCTTTCTAAACCCCTCAGGCATCCTATGAAGTTCTTATATCTTATAGAGTTTGCAGTTCTGCAATATGTTTGTGGGTCACACTTTCTGCTTGAATTTTTATGGTCCGTGTCATTACCTCTGTGGATATCAATGTATTGGACCTTATGTGTGAAAATTCTTTGTAAATACCACTGTTAACATATTCCATGCAGATTTCAAATGCAAAATCATGTGATGATCTTTACAAACTTGTTGGTGAAGATTTCTGGTTGGCTACTTGGTGCAACAGTACAGCATTTGAAGGGTAACACTGCCTAAAATTAGAGCATAATATCATTCGCATTTAAACTTTCTTAACATAATATAGTCATGGCCTATATGCTGGTTGTTTATTCTTGTTACAGGAAGCAACTTGAAGGGACAAGGATTACCTTAGTGAAAATGTAATTCTAATTTCTACTTTCAGTTCCTTTCTGCCTCCCTCCAACTATGTTTTTTACTTTGTCCTTTCCCCACTCCCAAATGTGATACATTCGTTTCATGAATGGAGAATGCCAAAATTTCTTGTAGGGGTGAAAAAGGATATGACTTTGCCATCAGAACGCCTTGTACACCTTCAAGATGGGAAGCTTTTGATGCAGAAATGGCAATGGCATGGGAAGTAAGTTGCTCTTGATCCAAACATGAGCCAGGAGATTTTAATTAATTATTAGCCTTACAATCTATCAATCAGTGTTGTACTGTGGCAAAATCTTCCTGCTTCATTTTTGGTTCTTGACTGCAGATTTTAAATTCAAGATACTAGACTTAAACTTAAAGATTGCTTGATGCATTGGATCTGATTCTTTGAGTCGTATATTTCACAAAGGATTTTTGCTAGTTTGTTCTTTCAGCCTTACTGTTTTTAAGTTGCTGTCTGAAGATACTTCTACCATATGAATTGGCATAAGATGATAGGATTTAACCATGCATTGAATTGTGCAAGAAATGGTAAAATATTAGAAGCACTGCTAGTACCTTTTGATAAATTTCAATTTATTGGCTCTATGCATCCTCTACATCCTTTGCTCAGCCATGTGCATCTAATCGTGGTATTAGTCCACAAGGCCCACAAGACAAGCATTTGTGTTTTGGGGGCTTCTCTCTGCTGTTGGACTACTTAGCAATCAGATTGCATGATGTTTTGGATTTTTTTCATTCAGTGCACCAATCAGTAAATTTCTCAATAAGTCATTCTTTTTCTTCCTTTTCTCTATCTCTCTCTCTTAACATTTTAATCTCCTTTTCCATGCTTGTCTATGAAATTTGAATTGATCAAATCATGGATTTGCAGGCTTTGTGCAATGCTTATTGTGGCGAAACATTCGGGTCTACTGATTTCGATGTGCTCGAAAATGTTAGAGAAGCTATTTTAAGGATGACATATTATTGGTATAACTTGCAACTTTTGGACATGCAAAGTTGGTATATGTTTATTATACAAAGATGAAATAGTGTTAAAATAATCTAATTGCTTTTCAGGTACAATTTCATGCCACTGTCAAGAGGCACTGCTGTTGTTGGTTTTGTTGTTCTGCTGGGGTTGTTTCTTGCAGCTAATATGGAATTCTCAGGTAACATCCCAAAAGGTGTACAGGTGGACTGGGAAGCCATTCTGAACTTTTCTCCAAACTCCTTCATCGATTCTGTAAAGAGTTGGTTGTATCCTGCACTAAAGATGAAGACATCTTGGAAAGATTATCCGGATGTAGCCTCAACTTTTGCAACAACAGGATCTGTTGTTGCTGCTTTAAGCACCTATGATGATTGAGCTTTTATTTGAACTATGGTGCAGGTAGGTTAGCCATGTTAGTTTGTTTGAATAATATATGTTTTCCCCCATTTTATTGGTTCTATAATTTTATCTTCCATGCATATGAAGATGTAGATTGTTTCCTTTGCAGTTGCCTTGTTAAAAACTAAAATGATACAGTTTGAGCTTGACTGATTCAATGCACGTGTTATGACTTATTGAACCAATGTCTTTTTCTTCACGTGTTATGACTTAATGAACCAATGTCTTTTTCACTTGAAATAAACTACTACATTATTGGTAACATGCACATTGAATCATTTAGCTACCTTCATAATTTGTGTATATTATGGAATGATCTTCATGATATGAAAAACTAGGACATATTTGTTTTCAGTGCTGTGGGACTGTAGGAGTGAAATCAATAAATAAGACCTTTTAACTCTCATAATTAAATCACCTTGCAGAGTTATTGCTGGCATATATATGGACTTTAGGCAGTTTATCTTTCTTGTGGCAGTTACTTCTGTACACTTATGGGTCAACAGGAGCAACCTGAATCCAATTGAGGCAAGATTTCTTCACATTTACACGCTTGCAATGTTGTAAACGTGTTGTATACTGATTTGTTGTACATCATTTTAGAATAATAATGTTTCAAAATCACTTTCCGTTACAGTTGTCTTAACTAATGCATTGAAAATAGATGGCTTCTCTGAATTGTAGTTAAATTTATTTGAACATCGTTCAAGTGATTGTGCCATTGCTTTTAGGATACATGCAATTTGGATGGTTCCCATCTTCTTTGCTAGAAGGGAAATTCACTATATATTTAATAATTGCTCAATTAAGTTTAGGATTGGCCTTTTTGGCATCTGAAACATGGTTGCTAGACCTTCTATGCTTTGATAGGAAAAAGGTTATCAGCTTAGTGTTTTGAGGATGAAAACCTGACAACTGCCTAGGAAAAATCAGCCTCTATTTAGTATGATTGTAATTTTTAGTTTTTAAAAATTTTACAAAAACTACTGAAAACCGAAACAAAAAATTTGTTTAAAACAAGTTTTAACGCTAACAACCTAAAATATGAACTTGTTTAATAATATCAAAGCCATTTTTGTTCTTACTTCTCTAATAATTATAATAATCTATTGCAAAACACATGAAACTAAACAGCTTTTTATTTTATTTTATTAGAGTTGCAAAAGATAGACAAACTAAAATCAAAACTGAAAACCACAACTAATACTAAACAAAGCCTTAGCAAATCATGGATGCGCCTTGTGGATTTTGGGAGCTTATCATGCATCTCTAGATGCGGGAATGCTAAGTAAATTGGAAAACGCATAAAATCAGCTTGTCATCGATAACTTCATTATTGTGTGATCTTATAGAGCTATAGCAAAATAAACTATTGATTCATTTAGTGTATGTTTTGTAACTGTTGAGGCATTCCCAATAATATTGACAGAAAACTGAAAGCATTCTCTTATTTTGAATGCCTAGATGTTTTGAAAATGTTTTGCTACTTATTTTAAAATTTAAACCGATGGGCAACAATGTGAACTCCTCCAACTTTGATCTTTATCTTTTAGCAAAATGCTTCTAGATCCCCACAATGTGTATGATTTCCCATCATAGAATGTTTGAATTTGCACATTATTTTATTTCTGATAAACAGGATGTAGTGGGTTAGTTATGATGTGCCACATAAACAAATCTGATTGGTTAATACAGCAGATTTTGGGTTGATTTTCTGGAACATCTTATAATTGCCGATTAGACAGATTGTCTTCGTTTTCATCCCGCTTTATCCAATTTTAATAGTGGGAACAACAGAAGATTCACTGCTGGTAGGCACAATAGTGTTATGCTCAGCCAATTTGGGCACACAAATTTACATACTTGTTGCCTTTTCCTCTATTCTCTTTACCTGTGTTCTCTAAGGCAAGGTTACAACGACTTCCATCCTGATGGCACATCATCTTACGTAAAGTTTCAAAAGGTTTGAGTCTCTCGTCTTTGTAAATTATAAAAACAAAATCATCTAAATGTGTTTGTGGAATTATTACTACTTTGACGTATTGGAATGATGATGGCTGAAAGTGAATTGCACAACATGATTCCATATATACTTTTTTCCTTATAGAATACTGGTGAGGGGTGAAGGTCTGACTCATGGCTATCACGTGGACACTCACAAGGCCAAAAGAGACAGCTCCTTCGGCTTATCGCTGTAGGAAGACTTTGTGATCAAATATCATCAATGCTATATGATGGTGATTGTCGAGTCAGTTCGTGATCATATCTTTTCCTCCCTCTCTGAATCCACTTGATTTCCCGTCACCTCATTTGGATATTGTTACCCCTAAAATCCTGCAAGTCATACCTCATGATAGAAATTAGAACAAGGTGCATCACCAATTTCTGCTAGAAAAATAAGAAAAGGATTCACTGATAACCCTCTCCTTTCACTTAGTCTCTCCCTACAGAAAAGGGTTGTTAGAAGGAAATTGTTTAAAATAAAATGTGTCCAAACTATATGATTGGTAAGAATGAGGGACTAATTTTCATACAATGAGTTTAGAATTGTTTTGCAAGCACGTTAAAAACTTTAGTCATAGCAAAGTAGTATCAAGAAAAATTAAATTAAAATGTTGGAAATTAAATAAACTTAAGATAGATGCTAGAAATTAGCAAAAGAAGGTGCAAAAAATATAATTAGATAGAAATAAAAATTTCAGGCAGAAAACGTAAACTTAGCAGAAATTTGGAAAATGTAGCAGAAGTGTAAAAGATTATGAAATCAACTAAAATTGCATACTTAAATTTAAATTAAATCGAATGTTTAATAATTGAAAATCTAGTGAAAGCAAACAAAAAAAAAAAGAAAAGAATATATCATAGAGACTAATCTTATCCAAAAACTAAATCAATTAAAAACAATAATATGTACGGGAGATGTTGATCTACTTCTACTAGACTAAAAACTTAAAGAAAAGTTGTTTAAAATAACTTTAATCTAAGAGATTGTTACGCTAAGTAAAATGAATGGCCAAACATGTACTTCTTGGGCTTACCAATCCATGTCCAACCCCCCGTCTGAAAGACCAGCCCACTAAGCAAAAACCGGGAAGGCTTACAAGTTACAAGCCAGGGATTGATGCTTTTCCAATTTCCAAAGACAACAGTTGAATCATGTTAAAAATATAATTAATATATTTATTTA
>BPVZ01000013.1:1839563-1877893 GCA_020521535.1 Rubroshorea leprosula
AAAATAATAATTAAAGTAATGTTGGTTGATATTTAGTTAAATGGATTTTGATTAGGACACCGAAAGAAGTCATCAAGCTTAAATACAACATCCGTTTATAGTTTTAATGGAAATTGGTCATGTTAACTAATAGCTAGATTTACTAAAAGAAGGTTTATGATATTGTTCTATGATCCTTTGCTTCCTTCCTCACAAAAAAAAAAAAAGTACTTTGTGCACTTTATTGTTTCATGATTATTCCATCCTCTAGATGCTTCAAATTTTCTTTTAATCATAATATATATGTATGATAAATACGAGTGAAGACTAAGTAATTCATGCCCCCTTTTTTTTTCCTAATGAACTCAAGGTAATTCATGCCTTTGTTTGTGGGCCATCAATAGAAGGTGAATTGTCTCAATCCCCCTAAAAAGAAAGGTAAAGTCTTTCGTTTGGGGGGTTGCATTTATTTGATAGTATCTCCAAATGATGTCTGTAGGGTTTGTATCATGTCAAATTCATGTCTAGAATGGCTTTCACAACATGCTTAGCTTGTTTCAAGCGTAATTTGTGACGGTAAATTAGGGAGATATTCTTAGCTTTTTCATGGTTTTAACCCTGATGCTACCTAAAGAATAAAGATTTTGAAGTAGTGACAACGAACTAATTAAGATAATTTAAATGATATCTATTTTCTCATTAAAAAAAAAAAAAAAAAAAAAACTAAACTCTTGTTACCGTTAGTGTTTTTAGATTAATTTCTGTATAATTTAGAATTAGTTTTATCTAAGAATATGCATTTTAATCTTAAAAATTTAATTTCTTTAAATATATTTAGTTGACACAAGATTTAAGATCACTAAAAAAAATGATTTTGAAGCTGGTATAAGTTGACTAAGAAACCTTTTAGTTGTCAAAATAATAATAATAATACAGAAATTAAAAACATTTTCCATTTTTTATTTTTAGATGGTCATAACTAAAAAATGCTTTAATTGACTGAATTATATAAGTTAGGTGGCTCGATTGTCAAAATGTGAATAGATTGAGAGGCTAGTTTGCCCAAAACTTTAAATTATTTTGGGCCCAGTGTGAACCCAGACGCGGATCACACCTAAGATATATAATGGTTTTGTTTAAACCGTGCATTAATTTTATTTTTTAAAGATTCCGTTTAGTTGGGTTATAATTTTAAGTTTTTTTATTTTAATTTTTATAAATTTTATAATTTTAATTAAAATTTTTTTATCTATCTTTACATGTTTTTATAATATATTATTATAATTATAAAAGAAATAATGATCAAAATAATTTTAATTTTATTGAACAAGTAAATATTTTTAGTTACTAATTTTAAATTTTGTCTTAAAAAATTTTTTTGTTTTTAATTTTTATTTCAATTTCTAATAGATGAAAAATTTATAAAAATAAAAATAAAAAACTCAAAACCACAACTATATTAAACAAAATTTAATTACTTTCTTTGTTCAATTTTAATAGATCTAATTTCTAATTTAGAGCAATCAAATTTAATTATTCACTTTTGCTTTTTAAGATGTTATTTAATATATTTATTCATATTTTATCTTTATTTTAAAATGATAATTATAGTATATATTAAATAAGAAGTCTTATTTATATAGTACTTAATTAAGAATAAATATAAACTTTTATCAATAAATTATTATATCATTATTTTATTAAATAAAAAATATAAAGGGGTAATTTTATTTTCATCACTAATGACACATACATAATTTTAATTAAAAATTGATAAAATTAAAATTAATTTTTGTTTTTTTAATAATTATTCATTCAAATCTAATTTAATTGTTTTACCTTTTAAATAGGAATAATTTGATTTAGTTGTGTCATTTTCTATTTTAATAAAGTATTAAATGCTAGTATTTTAGTTTTAGTTTTATTTTGAGAAAGATAAAATGAGTTAGTAGGTTTTTTAGTTTAATTATAATGAATAATGAAAAATGAGGTGAAAATTTTGAGACTAATGAGATATCATAAACCATAGTTATTTTTATTAGATAAGACTCATAATATTATATATATCATCTCACTTAATAATATGATTTATACCATATTATTACTCTCAAAAATTTTTTTTTTATCTTAGTTCTAAATAGAAGGCAATTATTTTTCATCACTTATCTTATTTCACATGTATATCATGCGACTCGAACTTAAGACATTTTATTTCCAACGAAATGATATAACTATCAAGTTATTTAGATCGTAATCTATTACTCCCAAATTTTCATTCTTACTTTTAGTCATTTTTATTACTACTCAATTACAAGTAGGAATAAAAATTAAAAAATAAGTCTTAATTATTATAATAAATAATTTTTTTAATAACTATAAATAAATAAAATTAAATAACAAAATTAAATAAAAAATATTTAAAAAATACAATTAATATTTATTAACACATGCTCTTAAGCACATGTTAGAATACCCACCACAAATAATGGAGATGACCTACTTCAGCGTTCGGCCATCACTCTTGAGCGGTCCCACAAATTATCACATTTCCGCCATCACGATAGTCTGACTTGTGATATTTGCGCATTCGTGCTTATCATTAGAGGTGTTTCCACATTCCTCACTTTACTTATCTTATATTATACTCTCCACCCGCCACCTATCTCTTTAATTCCTTCCTGCTGCTCTCTCCTCTGCATCTCTGCTACGAACTTGATTGGATTCATTCAGATCCCCTGTGCTGTGTCTTCATTCTTCACTGCTCGGGACAGCCAACCCAAATGTATATGGATATCTCCACCTTAGAAGACTGGTATTTCTCTCTTCCTTTGTCTTGTGTTCTTACACATGGGTATTGTTTTTGGGAAGATGGTGTTTTGCTTTGCTATTGAAATAGAGAGATGCTCTGCTCAGAAAAGAGAATGGTAGCATTAGCAAGTTTGTCGGGTCGTTTGCAATTTTTGAGAAATTTCTTGAACTGGTATACTTTTTTGAGCAAAGTAGTGGTGACTATGTTTCAGCCTAAATAATAGTAAAAAGGAAAGTTCTTTGGAGGAATTCAAGACAGTGATCTTTCTAATTTTGGGCAAATTAATTATCAAAATATAAAAGCTATCCCACCTTCTCTCTTTCTTTCTTTCTTCCTCCCCTTTTCGTCTTTTAAGCTGCATTATATATATATCCTTAAGGAGAAGAAAAAGATGAGTATCTCTTTGGCTTCTCTCCCTTGATTGTAAGCAAAGTTGTCTCGAAGTTAGTTAAGTTACACACAGAAACTCAGATTGCCACATGGATGATAATGGCAAAACGAGTTTCTTTGCCTGACAAATGGGCATGATATTTCCTAGGGGATGAATACGTGCACTGGGGTTCTTCTCTCTGCCAACGTGGACAAATGGAAGAAGGCGACGTCGTGCGTAGAAGTGCTTTGATCAATAGTTGACAAGTGGCCTTGTAAGGATGTAATTATGAAACACATGGCATATAATGAATCAGAACAAGGGGGATAGATTTGTAGATTGGTTCTATAAATTGAGGCTCCATAATGATGATTTTTGTTTTAGTTTTGGTTGTTAAAAACTTAGACTGAACAAGGCGTCGGTTACATATTTTTTAATTTAGCCTCTAGTTGTTAGTTTTGATTCAGGTGGTGGTATTGCAGACAATGTTGACCCCCCATTACTTGTTGAATAAAATATATTTTAAGGATTAGCTTGAAACGTATTTAAATTTTTAAAGCATCTAAAAAAATGGTATGTGCTGGGGGATTTTATCCAGATGTGTTGATTTTGTGTTTATCAAAAGAGTTTTCAAAATAAGCTCTATATATATGTGTGTGTTTTTTTGCTAAAGAAAGAGCAAACACACTATGCCCATTTTTATATTCAGAGTCAAATTTGAGGAACCCTCTCTCTGGCACACTGGTGGAACAGAAGGATGAAAGTGTTGAACCATGGAATAGGTGCAGCACAGCTTGTACCAGGTCCACTCCTTTGTTACATGGTTCTCTCAATCTTGGCTTTTCGTCCCACCAGGCATGCCAAAAAGAGAGCTTTTAATGCATGGAAGATTTTGGGGCATTTCACATCTGAATAATTCTGACCTGATGTTTGTTTTAATGCCTCAATGATGATTATTATTTATTTATTTATTTATTTATTTGGATTTTGGTGCTAGGTATCTTGATTCTTGCAGAAGGCATAAGGTTCAAGCAAACTCTGCTGTATTATCATGGTTTTTGAAGGTCAGCTTCTTCCAATCTCTCAACATGGCCTGTATGTGATGCTGCTGTCTTTTTCCTCCTGTTATCTCTATGTTTGTGTGTGTGTGTTTATTTTCTAAATAATATAAATATTAGTTATTGGCATATTGTAGCTTTGTATTATTATTATTTTTTTAAATTTTTTTCCTGCCCCTTTACCTATTTGGTGCTTGGCATGCCATCATGTCGTTTTAAGCCAAGTATTGAGCTGATAAAATTGATTGCTAGTTTCTTCCCCTTTTCAAAACAAGATGGGTTAAGGTTGTTCAGCGTTGCTGCAGATTGGCAGGGATTCTATGGTTTACCGTGTAGTTGTGGTCATGAGACCTAAGTATGTTCTACTGAAATATATGCAGCAATCTCATTTAGGTATAATAGAGTGCCTCTGCAAACAATATTTTTGCTGAACATCCTCTTTTGCCTTAAGATTAAGGATTGTTTACTTTTTGTGCTGCCATTTCTTTCGTTCCCTTGTAAATAAATCTGTCAATAATTCTAGCTGTTTCCTGTTATCTTTTCAGGCCAAGATTCAAAAGTCTTGTCAAAAGACATCAAACATTGTGATTTTGTTAGATCAGCTGAAGGATACAGATATTCCTCCATTAATTGATGTATTTCAAGCTATTGACGCCTCTGACATTGATGTTGTTGACATAATTCAAGAATCACCTTCTATCTTGAATGAAGACTACCTTTTGTCACTGATGAATGCAGTCAAACTAAAACTTCGAGTTGTTGATCTCAGGAACACCTCACTGACAAAGGACTTTTTAAGGTCTATTAAACTGTTATCCATTGCATAATACTTGAATCTATATGTTTCTTTGTTGTTTTCTGCTTCACCACTCTATTGCCCCTGCCTAAGATTTCTTAAAACTTGAGGCAATAAGGCTTGCAGCAGCTGGCTGAAGCTTCCAAGCAGGAATCTTGACTTGTAGAGGTATCTAACATTTGGAGAATATTTTAACTTCATTGTTTTCGGATTCTACAGGGATCTCTGTCATGGTGGCTTGTCTTGCCAAGTGTTAAACTTGCGGTCAACTCACATCCAAAAACTGAACATGGTTGGATGCTTCAAGCAATTACAAACCTTAAATTTGGATTTCTGTACTTCACTTACTAGTCTGGAAAAGGACTGCTTTTCTTGCATGCCGAATCTGATGTGTCTCTCCATGTGTGAGACAAGAGTTGCTAATCTCTGGATGACAACTGCATCTCTGTCAAAACTTCCTTCTTTGGTTGAACTCCGTTTCCAGAATTGTTTGTGCTGCAAGGGTACTGGGCCATGCTGTGGATCAACTGGTGAAAATGAAAATCTTGCAGGTGAGAGATCTGGTTCAGCTGCACTGCATATTTGTTCATACCGCGAGGAACAATCTACAGATGAGCCAGGCCCCGGCCTACATTCTGTCAAAGAGTCATCTATGCTACTTAGCAGTAAGACTGATGCATCAGATGCTGATAAACTTTCAGGAGACCTGCAAAGAATTGGTTCATCAGAGGTATCTTTCACTTTCAGAGTCTTTCAAAATGGCATAAGACAAGACAATATACTAGTCTGGTTGATACTTAGGTGACTAGAAAATTTTGCATTTCAGTTTGTCTAGCAAGTAATATGAAACTTCTTTTGAATGTCATTTCCAGGACAAAAATGACCACCCTAAGAGTGTGCAGAATTTGATGGATGTCACCTTTGCAGGATCATTGAACAAATATATGTGGCGCCATCCTTCACCAATATGCTTTGAGAAACATTACAGAGAGTACATAGTTGCTTCCCTGCCTCTTTTAGAAGTATTAGATAATATGTCTATTAAAAAGAGTGAGAGAGAAACCGCAAAGGCTATATACTCAAAATACTATGAATACTTACCATATAAACACAAGCGCAAAAAAAGTGTCATTAAGATCTTGCAAGATCGTGAAGTGGGAGCAGCTGGCCTTTACCAGAAAGACCCTTCAAAGCTAAGGCAGCCACATTCTTATGGAAAGAGTCAAACTTTCTTCTCAAGGTCTCTAAGTGCTGCCAAACTTGGATCTTCTGCATGGCCCCTCTTACATCCAGTGGCCAATTTTGGCTACATATATAAAGGAGAAAGTAAGAGGCTTCGTCCAAGGCAGTTTGAGTACCACCCTTCTGATTGTAGCCTTATGGCTTTTGGAACTTTGGATGGTGAAATAGTCATTCTTAACCACGAAAATGGAAATATTGTTGGTTATATCCCATCAACAGGAGCAATGAACAGTGTGCTGGGTCTTTGTTGGCTTAATAAATATCCATCCAAGGTATCATCCTAACACACTTTGTTATCTTTGCCAAAGAAAACATAATTGCATTTGCAGCCTCCTTTGCTATCATTTGTAGATTTATTTTTCGTAGCACTTATCTTCTGCACCACGGTAACGTAAAAGCCAATACATGGGTTTGGCAATATATTTAGAGTTTTTTCTGGGCATGCAATAGGATGCTTTAACAAGTCCTCCACGAAATGGGAATTTCGATTTTTCTTTAACTTAGAATATTCTAAAACTAGATAATTAATAGTCATCAAAATAACATTGATCTATTACTGCTCCATGTTTCTCCTTGTGACTTTTGCAACTACTGATGATTTGTGCTGTGTTGAACATTCAGCTTCTGTCTGGTTCTGATAATGGTCTATTGAAATTGTTTGATATTAATCATTCCCTGCTGAAAGTTGGAGACACATGTTGCAATTCAGATACAACTTATGAAGATTTTGAACAATTGACGTCTGTTCATGTCAATTCAACTGATGATCAGTTCCTTGTAAGTGGGTACTCAAAAGGAGTTGCACTATATGACATTGGCACTGGAAAACGTTTACAAGTGTTCACCAATATGCATCAGGACCCCATTAACGTTGCTAAATTTGCCCACCATTCTCCCTTTATGTTTGCTACTTCATCATTTGACAATACTGTGAAAATGTGGGATTTGAGACACAGACCATTACAGCCTTGCTATACGGCTTCAAGCACCAGAGGAAATGTCATGGTTTGCTTTTCACCTGATGATCTCTATCTCCTTGTATCTTCTATAGATAATGAGGTAAAGAGATCCACCTCAACCTTGGTTAGGAATTATGATTATTTCTGGGAGCATGGCTTCCACAATGCTTAGAATGGGATCGACTTAGTGTTTTCTTGCCTTAAAGAATTAAACATTTAACATTCTGAGTTCTCTATTTCCGTTTTGTGAGTTCTAGTGGAGTTGATGTTTCTTTAACGGGCAATATCCATATCAGGTCAAGCAACTTTTGGCAGTAGACGGGAGGCTCCACACAAGCTTTGACATAGCATCAACAGGGAGTTCTCAGAACTATACTCGTTCATATTATATGAATGGGAGGGACTATATCATCAGTGGTAGTTGTGATGAACATTTAGTTCGAATCTGCTGTGCCCAGACTGGAAGACGGCTAAGGGATGTCTACATGGAGGTACATTCTTGGATGAGATTTGGCAGTTCAGGTCTAAAAGCATATTTCCAACACCAGTCTTTACAAACACTCATATATTTCTTGTTCATTTTTCTAGGATAGAGAGTTGGGAAACTCTTTGTTTGTACAGTCCTTAAGGGGTGATCCTTTCAGGGTAAGTTGTTTTCTCTCTTCCTTGTCTTATAAGATGTAAAGCTACTCCTTTGTCAGTAAATTTTCCAATCTAACACAGTCTCTAAAGACCAGAATGCATTCTCTACAAATCTTCATTAATCAGACATCAGTTTGCTTCATAATTCTGCACTATATACTGTCCCTCGGTGAAACATCATCTGAACACAAGTCCCTGTGTTTTCGATGCAGTATTTCCACTTCAGTGTATTGGCAGCCTCAATGCGTCCCACAGCAAAGCAGCAGATCATCAAGGTAAAGAACTTATGCCTATTTCTCTGAGTAACGGACTGTGCTTATAAATTCATCTGCACATTTCTGAGACCCGGTTAACTCCATCTGCAGGTCAATCTACTTGCTTCAAGTCACCATGCTGATGAACATTCTCGCGATGAAGATATCCATCCTACCTGTGGCCTTGGAGGTTGACGTACCAAACTGAAAAAGATGGTGTACATAATTCTGTATTCAAATGTATGTTTTGGAATGTAAGCATCAAAAGTTGTATATGGGGTGCTTAATACCCCTTCCCCAAAAAATTCCCCATGTTCAAAAAACTAAAAATCAGAAAAATAAATAAATTTAAAATCCATTTTAACAGATTAGAAGGAAAGTTATTGCCTTTGATTCTCTCTTCTTGTTGAAGCAAACAGATAGTTCCTGCGTCCAAGGTATGAATAATACTCTAGAAAAAATAATGGTTTTACAGGAGGATGAATTCCTTGCTTCAACTGAATGAGGAATAACCAGCTCTTCCCTCTTCTCCTCCCATTGGCTTTCCTCTCGTTATATAAACGAGATTCAGAGTCTCTTTTTGATTCAACTGTCTGCAACATGGGAAACTTCATGGGTTTCGTGAAAGGAGGTTGTTTAATCAATCTACTTAATCTTTTGCATTTGCTGTTATTTACTTAATAAATTTGCTTCATCTTTTGTTTGCGACAGGAATGCCATCTACCCAGATGTTGAACCTCTTGCTGGGAACGCTCTACAAACAATTCACAGATAGAGAAGTCAGCAACTTCGACCAGTTCCATATTGCTATTCTCGATATTTTGAAGTAAGAAATCATTCTTGAGCACGAAATTAACAGAAATAACTACCATAATTTCTTTTTTGAATTAATCTGATCTGTTGTTGTGTAAAAAAAAAAAAAAAAAACCTCTTCAGTACTTTCAACTCTGCATTGCCTGGGAAACATTACGATGCTCCATTACACAGGGAAGTAGAGGTTAGTCCGTTCTCTTGCGGCTTTCTTCGGCCATTTTTCTTCTTCAATGGACATTATTCATCTTTCAAAACCCTAATGCTATCAAACTATATGCAGGAGTGTTTCAACAGATGGAACAATGCAGACGAAGAATCTGCGAGAAAGAAGGTATTTATTGACTTCATGAAGGGGAAAGTAAAGCTCAGCCAGTTAGATAACACTACAATGATCACCGGGTTAGTTGCACCGCCGGCAGCCATGGCGGCTAAGAGAGCAGGAGAGATTCTGCCACACGTGAGTATAATTAAGGCCGTTCCTGATGTCATCTTTGTGCCTGCCGTGACAATGGCTGCCTTGATGACATCCAAGCTCTCCAGGAAGATTTTCATGCAGAACCTGCCATCCTGATTGTCGATTCGCCTCGAAGCACATGCATTTGAAGCTCATGGCATTTAGAAACTTGGATGTCAGCTGTGAAATTTCTAATATCGGAAGTGTAATGTACTTTATCAATGTCAAGAATAATTGATTTCTGCCCCATGTTCAGTTGAAATTATCCAGCAATGGGGATCTTATAGAATTGAATTATCCCTTTGAAAACCACAAACATCTGCTAAATACAGAAATATTATTTGTTGCAGAGAGGATGAACGAGAGATTATCAGAACTAAGAAAGACACTGTTCTAATGTATCACTTACTTCTTTCCATGCTATATATAAATATTGGCACAATCGTTGATGTTTAGAAACAAATGAAAGATAACTTAATGGTTAAAGTAGCCGACAAAACCTTAAATGTAACAAGATCACCAGAATCCGTTCATTTTCCTCTAGGCATTGAAGGAATAGACAAGTAAATATCACCTAACACAAAATACTAATTGTATACTGCAGAGCATCAAATCTGAGGCATTTCTTTTCACTTTCAGGAGAGAAGCAAATTTACAGATTACCATGCAGCAGAATATGGGAGCAGGAAGCGAAGATGCACAGCGGGATAGAATAGACAGCATGTACGATGTATGAATCATCTTTACAGCAGGAAGCAGAAATCTACTTCAACTGAGTTCCATGTACAGATATGATCTCCAGCCTAGTTGAGGATCTCTGGCTCCCTATTATATACGCCCCAATTTTCGCTTTCCTCTCTTCCTTTTCTTGGTGGGGACCTTTGACTTGGAAGTGGAAGGTAGCTCTGAATTTTGTTTAATAGACCGCCTGGGTGTGTTTGAGGGCAAGTCCCCTCCAGGAGCCAAGGCTGGAGAAATAGCTTTCAGCTTTGTGTGCAAGCGCTCTCCTGGAGCAAGAGAGACAGTTTTTGGCTTTGTCGGCATATCCTCTTGTGGAGCCAAGGCTGCAGAAATAGTTTTCAACTTTGTGGGCAAGCGCTCTCCTGGAGCAAGAGAAACAGTTTTTGGCCTTCTTGTGTGCAAATACCCACCCGAAGTCAGGTCTGCAGAAATAGTTTCTGGCTTTTCTGTTAATGCTTGAGGTTTCTCTTCCTGCAGATTTATACCACTTCCATAATTACGCAACTCTTCCTGGGCTGCCTTATTCTGTATCAGAATATCTTCCTCAGCCTGCATATGTGAAAGAAAAATGGATATTATTGTACTTATATTATATCTGGTAGGGCAAATATTAACATTCTTAACATCCTCAAAAACAACTAAATGTCAATTAAAGCAAAAAAATGTTTTACCAGCGGAATCTAAACTGAACAAATAGAGTTAACAGGACATGAACTATAGATGAGAGCCAAGAATTGGACCAACTATAATTTCCACTAATAAACTCAATTGGTGAGATGAAGAAGTAACCATGGCATCACAGTAATAGCAATTGTTAAAAAATTACTCAAACTCATCTAATTTAACTCGCATTAGCAAAAATCAATTAAAACTTTTCTTGCTTCAAGCAATTCTAGAAAGGAGAATATCTTTCACAAAAAAGGAAATAACAAAAGCCAAGAAATGACTTAAAGACCATTGTCATCCTAAGCAAAGGTGGAAAACGGGCAACGGGCAAGGGGTTACCTCTCCATGACTTGAAACTGCACTTTGGTGCCTATATAGATCTTCCATCTTGAACTCTGAAATAGGCTGAACTGAAACATGCGGAGATCTCTTTTGAATTTCATCTCCATTGTCAGGAGGAGAAGCATTTCCACAATCCATCAAGGTCAATTTATTAATTGAGGAGAACTTTCCAGGATTTTCACTCATAACCTTGTCAACTCGTGCAATTAGATTGCAAACTTGGGACTTCACCACTTCAATCCTCCAGAGTATCTGCTCCAACGAATCATCACCTTCTCCAAGCCCAAAGGGTGATGTCCATTCATCATTAATCCCAAAGTCATCATTTTCATGGATTGCCTTGATATCTGCAGAAACCATCACATAACAAATAGGCAAAATTTTAATTACCAGAAGAAGAAACTCAATTCTTGAAAGCACAAAAAAATATCAGGCCTAGAAATGATAACCAGGTAACAGCATGACCACCTAGAACAAGATATTCTGCGCAGAAAATATCATTACAATAACAATTTCTCCAAACAGAGAAAATCAATTACATCTGTGTCTGATAAAAAAATCAATAGCATCAGTGACAAGCAGCAGAATTAAATTAATATACTGAACAAATATTTTCAAAACATCAAAATGTCTTATTGTTTTCTACAGAAGCAGAAAAACAATAGTTTCAGCATGTCAAATTTCAACCAAAACTAAAGGAAATGCAGTGAAGCCAAACATATTTCAAAGAAATTAAAGTTGATTTTAACTTTGCTTAAATATCAAGAGAAAAATTAAGTAATTCTTTGTATTACTTTATTTTTCTGTTTTGTTCAGCCTTTACTTAGATTTAGTTTACCTACAAGCTGTGTGATGAACAAAATTGAGGCAAAACTACATCATTAATTCTTACCTGAATTACCATATTTATCATCGGCAGCAGCATTTCCAGCACCAGATTTCTTAAATGCTGGCAGTGTAGAAAAAGATGATTATCAGATTTTGAGTTAGGCAAATAAATACCATATGAAGAAAGAATCATAACTTCATACCAAAATATGAGAAAAGGTTGTGATGAGACATATATGTTGACATATCAGTAGTCTCTTCAACACGTTTTCTTTTCTTCCTCTTCATTACTTTCTTTCCTTGAACTTGAAAAGAAAATGGTTGTGACTTAGTATCAAAATCTTCAAATGTGATTTTTTTAAATTCAACCTGTTTTTTGTGATCATATTCTGCAAGTTCTCTATCATACTTCAGAGCTTGGGACTTAAATTCCTTAAGTTGCAGTTCTATCCATTTACAGCGCCACATAAGAGGACTTATAAACCTCCTCCAATGATCTGTCAACTTTCTCTTCCTGAAAAAAGTGGAGAAGAAAAACAAAGTACACAAATGTGATACAAGTCATACTAACCCAAAAGATGCATTTTATATAATAAAAAGCTGATTTTTGAGATTCTATCCATTTCTAATTACTTCAATAGCTAAATGGTGATAGAATGATTCAAAGTATAGATTTAATTTTCAAAACCCATATGGTGGTTAACTTTTAAACACCATGACAATGTACTTGTAATTGTAATCAGACTAGCTAACTAGAGTTAGATGTAGAGCACAAAGAAATACTAGAAGAAAGGATATCAGCAGTTGAGATGGTTCAAGCAAATTGAGATACGTCATGTAAAAATTTTCTATTTTTTCAACATATCTCAGGCAATCATATGGAAAGCAGCACTCAAGAAGACAACTTGAAAAGAGAGTATAAAGGGCTTTAGCCAGAGTTTCATAAGCACACCATTAGAGGGAATTAGTGCTTAACCCATCTTGACAGATTTTCCTAATCTAGGAAGGAGAAACAATGCATTGCATTAAAAATGTCAATACAACAAATGTTTACAATTTTGGAGGCATGCAAGTTAAATTCCGTCTTTCAATCCCTTCTAATAAATTATACCCCCATATATGTGGCAGCAAAACGTGATTGGGGTTTAAGTCACAATTAAGTACTCGAAAATTGACAAAATCTACTAGAAATCTGATTTAGCCTAAAGGTTAAGGAAGTTGAAGGACATGGATCAATCATGCAGGAGAAATTGGTCATAAACCAATTGGGAAGGGCTTGTGAGACTCCTAGTCCCTATGCCATGAACAAAAAATGGGTAATATTTGAATTTGAGTAAATCAATAGCCAGAAATCTCATTGTTTACCTCAAAGAATAACAGATTTTTTAGTGCACGTAAACATGAAGCAGAAAAGTAAACTACCATTTAGAATTGCATATTGATCTTTACTACCATGTATAACCAAAGAAAGTCCAGATATTTCAAACAATAAAGTACCTCATTCCAAACTGTTCATCATCAAACAACAATTGCCTTGTTCCATCTTCTAAGAGTGGTGATTCAGCATCACCCTCAATAGCATCATTATCAGCCCCCATTGCTGTGTCACTGAATGAACTGGAAGTTTCAGTTGCATCCTGGAATCCACCATCAACCAGTCCATGCTCACTAGACTGACTGCATTCAGTTATATCAAGCTCCACATCCTCATTTTTATCAGGTATTTTTGCTTGGCCTTCAACTACAGTTTCCTTATTAAAACTGTGGTCGTGACAATCGTTAACGGAATGCATTAACTTGTCTTCTGGATCTTGAGATGCCATTCTGCTTTCCTTGTTAGGAAACAACACTTCCGTCCCCATCTTCGACTTCTCTTTCAGCTCTAAATCAGGGCCCATATCGATATCTCCCCAAATTCAACTTAAACCCATGCTCAGGCAAGCAATTTATCACTAATGCCTGAAGAACTCACCACCCACAAATTTCAACATAAATATTTTGACTAGGTAAGTGAATCAAACATATAATCAACAGAAATAAGCCAAAAAAAACTTAATAACCCAAGGAAGCACAAATAAATCAAACAAAATCCAATAAGATTCTACTTTGTTTGCAGTTTTTCCCCCTCAAATTTCAAATTTTTTTCTCACTTTAAAAAGCGAAACCCACACCAAAAATTGCAAGCCAAATTATAAACGGAGCCAATTTTGATCAATTTTTTTTCAAAAAAAAAAATCGAGATTTAAGAACCGAATTTCTAAACGGAAACAAGGAATTGAAAATCCAAAAAAAAAAGGGGGTGTGGGGGCGAAGAGAAACCCAAATTACTTCACTATTCCAAAAAAAAAAAAAAAGACTGAAAAAGAAAAGAATACCCATCAGAACAACGCTGTAAAGATTCAAACAAGATGAATTTTAATCCCAAAACCCTAAACCCTAGAACAGAAGCGAAGAGCAAGGAAAAGGAATTACCCGAGGGCGGTTGAGAAGGGGTTTTAGGTCTCTATCTGTATCGGTTTCTGATTATCGGAGGCGAGAAACAGACGGTCCGTCCGGTTAACAAGAGCGCCGTGGACGACAGATTCCTAAATTAACGACCACCGTCGCCTGGTGTTCCGTGGAAAAAGGTAGTAGTTTATAGGAGTTAAGTTGCCGGCGCGTTAAAGCGCCAAGGGGACCGTAATTAATGGGCCGAACAAAAATTCCGCCTCAGATGACATCTAAGCATGATCTATCATCCATCAACAGTGGGGCCCGCCAGATTCACGTGACCATCCCCAACCGTATATTAGTATATTCACTGTATTTTATTTTTACCCGCATACATACTAGTATTCACTGAATCACCGTAGGTGCCACATCAGAAATTTGAATTTTCCTTTTCAAATTTGACTTTATTTGGAAACATTATAACAGATCCTAACTTTTTTTTTTTTGAAAAATATCTTTATTGAGTTTTTGATGAGGTAATGATATATAGATAATTTTTTTTATAAATTTTATATATATTATTAAATGTATAAATATATATAATATTATGATAAATTTAAAGTTATATAAAAAATTATACTTTACAAAAAAATATATATTAAAAAATTTGTCTCTCAATTATGTTTCATGTTTGGTATAACAAATTAAAATTAGAGAAAAAGAAAAATTAAAATATTTTGATATTAAAAATGTTATTATTAATTAAAGATGTATTAATATCTAATTTTATTAAATTCATTATATAGTCAATGTTAAAATGTTGTAATTTTTCTCCTTTTTTTTCCTTAAAATTAATCATTTAATATGTCTAGTAAAAATGTTTTAATTATTTTTTACCATATTGCTTGATTTTTGAAAACTTATTCAAAATACTCAAATTCAAAATTTTTATTTAAGTGAAATCAAAATTTTTTTTACTCATGTTCAAAAAAAAAAATTTTTTTACTCAAATCAATAAATAATTAGTAAAATATTTTAATTATTAATTTAATAATTACTCTTTATTTTTTTGTATTAATTCTCGATATCTAAAAATCACATATGACAAGAAAACTCTTTTAATTTTTATTTTTCTTAATATAATAATTACTCTTTATTATATAAAACAATCGCCTACTTTCAAAATAATATAGCAAGCAACTCTACACCTCATCAAAAAAATTAATTACCTATAAATATGCATTCCACATGCGTGGTGCAACGGTTACTTACTGTCTTTTAGGACAGGTTGTCTTTTGGGGTAGGCCGTGATTTGTATCTTATGTTCTGGGTTCAATACCCTTCCTACACGCTAACACCTCTAACACACTAACATCTTTAACCATTACCCTTCTAAAAAAAAAAGTATAAATATGTACCAAAAATATATTATAATTTTAAGTATTGAATTTAAACTTCCCTTCTCAAATTTGTACTTAATCAAATATATGTATGGCAAGCAGCCCTAAAGTAAACGGACTATTCAAGCACTAAATGCTTTCGTAGTGGACGACAAGGGTTACCGGTTGCTCACGTAACGATTATAACCACAAATTTTGGTAACAAATGGTCTACTGAAGTTGAACTGATTGAGAAATTGGATAGAGCAACCAACTACCCTGAAAGTCTTGGTGCATGAACTACGTATCAATGCACGTGCAAGGCATGTATTACATGATTCTCTTTATCTATACTTTGAATACATTAATTGTAAACTTAAAACACTTATTTGCTATTAAAATTTTATTGAGAGGATATTCATCAATAAAAATGATTTTAAAGAATTAATTTACTTATTATTTCTCTTAATTTTTTATTTTCTTATTCATATATATTATATAAAGGTATTATTTAAACTTGCAAGTAAATAACTCAACTTTTACATTTTTTTGAAAACACTGAGGGAAGTACACTGCACAACAAGCACAACAGGGCTTGGTTTCTAAACATTGTAAAATAATCATTTAAATCAGTGCTCCTCGTCGCTTGCATGCTACCATACATTTTAAAGTAATCATATATATTTTTTGGTATTAACTTTATGATATTCGATAACCACGTTGAATTTCGACTAATTCGAAATTAAGCAACGTCAACTCTCATTAAAAGGAAAGCTCTTCCGCACCTGTTTCTCCATTCACAAGATTTGAACTTGAGACTCTCCATTTTCACAAAACTTGAATTTGAAACTCTCCACTCACAAGACTTGAACTTAAAACCAAATTAAAAGAAACCGAATTCATTCCATTCAGATCAACAATGTAACAATCATGTATATATATATATATATATATATATATATGAACACAGAACATCAACCATAGTCCTGATTATTCACCATTTACCGCAAAGGCTAGACCCCTATGTACAAAATTTCTTCCCAATTTCATATAAATAAGTATTTGACAAGAGAATTCAATGAAATCCCCACATTGTTTTTCCTTTACAATACAAATTAACAAGTAAAATCCACACAGAAAATGCTTAATGCATTATTTGTAAGCCGTAAATGTATACACAATGTATAAAAATCTTGGATCCAAAACCTAAGACGGTAATGAAGGTCGCCTCTGATCTCAGCCCCTCCCGGCATTCCCATGTCTTTGGCTTCTGAAAACGCTGAGGAGTCCCTGTGCCTGTAACCAATGGAAAGTCGAGTTATTTTTCCAGATAAAGATGTGGGAGAAAGGGGAGAAAGAGTTGATATTGGAAAAGCGGGCTGTATACCTTTTCCTTAGCCCTTGGGGTGCCAGAATGTGACAAAGCCACTAGTGGAGGGACTGCTCCTTCTTGGAGCACCATATTGCAAAACTTATTACTGTTTGTACAGAGCTGCAAGAGTGTAGCAGCTGCATTTTCCTTTCCTCTTGCAGAACCCAACTCAACAACCTCAACAAGAACAGGAATGCCACCCTCCTGACAGATAGCAGTCCTCCCTTCATGAAGCGTGGCAAGATTTGCCAAAACAGCAACTGCCTTATCTACCATTCCAGCAGCTGGGTCCATCAACTCCACAAGATATTTTACAGCGCCAGCTTGCACAATATGTGCCTTGTTGTCATGAAATATTGACAGATTGAACAAAGCTGTAGCAGCATCTTTCTTCCCTCTAGGAGTCCCATTCCCAAGTAAGTCAACAAGAGGCTCGATGGCCCCAGACCTTCCAATCCTGACCTTGTTATCCTCAATCACCGAAAGGCTAAAAAGAGTGGCGGCTGAATTTTCTTTAGCTTCAGGACTCCCAGTCTTGAGGACATGAATTAGAGGATTAATAGCATTTGCATTAGCAATAAGTGTTTTGTTGTTATCATTAATTGATAAGTTTAGAAGTGTCGTGACAGCATCTTCCTGAGTCTTTGGATCAGAGGAGCAAAGCAACTCAACTAACAAGTTAATGGCCCCCGAGTTTGCTATTACAATCCGATTGTCCATGGTGTGCTTGGCCAGCAACCTGAGTTCAGCTGTTGCCTCTCTTTGAGTATCAACTGAAGAGCTCCTCAAGTCATCCACCAACTTACGGACTTGGGTTTCAATGCCAGAAAGATCAGGTCTTGATTCAGTGGCAGGAGAGGAAACTATCCTTGCAGTGTTTCTCTCTGAGGGCCGACGCCAGCCCTTTTGGCTTCGAGATCGTGATGTGAAGAACTCAGGGTCTCTTTGTGGAATGGTTGAGCTAGCTGCAGCCTGTGACTCAGCTTTCACCACCCCAGAACCATCACTGCTGTAAGTTGTGAGATGATATGACCCATCAGAAGGCCCATTGGTATCTCCAGCTGCTCCTTGAGGAAAATCTGAATTAGAGAGCACATTGGAGGCTGAAGCGGATCTAGCATGGTTCGGAGGTGAACGTCCAGCATTAGACAAGTCTCTTCTAGATGGAGATACAGAAGGTTGGGAACCTGAATCTCTATCCATCTGCTCAGCATTTGATCTGTCCTCAGCATTATTCAGTGATATTCTTGCAATATCCAGACCTGGCCCATTTCCAGTGACACCAGACAAAGAACCATCCGAACTGGAACGGGGATGTAGTGGGGATGTTCCCTCTCGACGAATCCTAGTCGATACAGTTAAGTTTTCATCAGATGAACCTATCAATCTGAAGTCAGGTGACAATGGTTGGCCCCTGGAATGAGAACTATATGAATCCCTTACCAAACCAGAATCTCCATGCAGGAGAAGGGGAGAAGGCTGGTTTAAACTCATGGTCTTCATGGGGTCAGGCAACTTCACATTGTTTGATTCACACCAGTTAGCTATCAGTGCCTTTACATTGTAATTAGGAATAAGATTGGTATAACCCAAAGTCTGCCGTGTTTTTGGACATACAGTGAGCCCAAGACCAATCCACTTCTTGATGAAAGACTTCTCATAGGTTTGTCCAGATGCCACAATCACCGGATCAGTCATCAGCTCCAGGGAAAGGGGGCAGCAAAAATCAGGAGGTATGGGGACAGGACTACAGGTCTGAGACTGTTTAATTGAAACAAGACGTTCATGCATGCGAGTTGCAAGAGCAATCATGTGATCAATAAACTCAACTTCTGCAGTCTTTTCAGACTGTTCAGCATTTTCTTTCAACTGTTCAAGGGCAACAGTCTCAATGAGAATTTCCTGGTTTGACCTCAAGGTCAGGCTGTCCGCAATTCTAACTAGCATCTCTGCACGGGGTCCAACACAATCCACTTGGTCCCTTATGGCTTCCTTAATAATAGATGTTGTCTGTTCGTATCCCATATGCTTAAGTTTCTGTAAGCAGTGCTGCAATCAACATGCTGGCTGTTAGAGACAATAAAATGGACCTAATTCAATTATGCATTCAACTAAGATAAGTAATTATAATTCCATGAGTTAGATGCCCATCAGTGAAGTTTTCACCAATTACTTCTTAAAACAACTCCCTTTAATCTGACCAATAACCTTTTGAGTGATTTCAAAGGAAGTTAACAACATGCTCTATTCATAACAAAAGACAAAGCATTCAAGCTTCAGTAAGTTTCCACCATAAGTTACCTCGAGAGATGATGAACTCAATTCATTAGGCAGATGCTGATAAGAAGACTTCAGAAATTGGAAAATGTCCACACAAGAATTTTGAAGCTTTGATATCAATGATTCAATATGCAGAACCTAAAACCAAGGGGAAGAGAACATAATTATTCCTTTAATTACTTCAATTCCTGCCATCACACCATTACAAACCATGGGATGCCACAATCTAAAGGGTCATCTTTAACTCTTCTTCATAATATTCTTGGGTAAGATAGTAAAAATTTGAAAACATGCAGCTGATTATATGGGTTGTGGCTTACAAAGTAAACTTTACTTGACAGTGGTTGCCAGTTTTCAAAGAGCTCTCTCAATTCATTGACAGGTTGGCCCAATTCTTCAAATGCCTTGCTAAGCGCTTCATTGGTAGCAATTTCAGAATCAACAATTGCATCAAGAATTGGCTTCAACAGCTTAAGTATCTCTTCCGTCCTCTGGCAATACTTCTGCACCAGGTCTGAGTTTGTGTTGTCAAGAGATGAATAACTTAGAAGCAAGGAAATATTACCAAGAAGTGCTTTTAACAGAGATATCTCCATTTGACCTGTGTAAACACAAGAGTCATAGAAATGAAAAGAAAGGGTTAGAAACAGAAACAGAAAAATAAGATAATGAAGGATAAACCACCACAAAGAGCATGGACACACAATGCTAGTAAGCACAGCATCATGAACAACACAGTATCAAGTTAACCAAGTCCAAAACTGAACATGAATGAGATATAGAAAAATCAATAAAAATCAGTAACAAACCCTGAAGTGAATACTGTTATGACTTGTACCACAACATTCTATATTATTAAGCTTAAAACTTCAAGCCAATTATCAATTAGACCACTTCTGATGCTCCACAATTTAATCTGGTAAGCTTGCCACACTTTAGATTGTAGAATATTTTACCTAATATAGTCCACATAAACAAAAGGTAATCTAAATAACTGATTCCAGTACTGGAGAGAAAAAAAAGAAATAGACAGGGATATAGTCGTTTTAGAATACCCTACAAATGGACTGGCCCTTTACAAGGCAAGTATTGCACTTTAAAGTGTCTGTGTAGAACAATAGGCAACCAATCCACAAGTGGAACAATTAGGCGTTACTTATATTGTTATTGAATTCTTAAATTAACAGATTGAAGGAAAGAACAAAAATGCAGTATCAAAATTCCAAATGTTATCAGGGAGCACAACACATGATGAAAATAAGCATGAAGATCAAAATAAACTATCAAAGGAAATAAAATTCAATAACTTTCCCTCTAAGAATTAGATAAGGTTGTATTCAAGCACAATTATAAAGTCAAACAGCTCAAAAGAGTCTGCAGCTAATCACTTAAATGCCTAATTAACCACTCACCTAAATCTAGACCCAAATCTTAATTGAATCTTGGACAATCATGCTTCCTCTAAATTTATCAAACCCTCTAGTACCAAGTTTTTTTTTGGCAATATATGGACCAAAAATAACCATGCACAGAGTACTATAAAAAAAAGCAACAATCCAAATTCTAGGAAAAGAAAACACATGGTGCATACCTCTTTCACAATAAAATTGGAGTTTCTAATGCCAAAATTACTCCTCAATCACTAGTCCTTGGGAAACCATTTGTGCCATACAAAATTATCACTGAAGAACCCTCTGGAACATCCATGAATTGAAAAGACCTATGGTGCCATGAAGTGTTCAAAATCATAACGATTTTTGTGCACAGAGCTTCACCAACTAGCAACTCCTAAAAGAAAAAAGGGAACTTTTAGAATTAAATATTCAACAACAGGCAGGAAATCTACAAAAACAGTGGCAATTAACTTTAAACCTTCAAATATGATCCAACTACTACCATAAAATACAAATAATAGATAATTCGCTATAAAATATCACAATGCTGGCAATGTTCCCAGCACTCATCTAAATTACATTAAACAAAAATTGAAAGTAGAAAAGCAGATGGATTGGTAATGAACCAAACCCTACACCTAGTCCCTTAGGCACGGCAATAACCAATGATAAAATTTTTGCAGTAATACTTTGCATCATAAACAAAATTCGGGCCCAACCAAACCGTTACAAAATCCTTTATCTTTCCCTTGTCAGTGGCTATTTCTTCGACACAATTAAGTGCATGAGGAAAAGGAAAAAATTGTAACATCATTAAAATTAAAACTAGCCAAGAGTATAGTAATTCAGATAAAGAAACTGCATATTGTCACTTATTCATTTACCACATCAGGATACAGACAAGATGAGATAAGGATGCTTCAAGTTTTCAAACTCTTGCCAACATGAATACCGGAAAAACCAAAGAATCTCCCATCTAACACCTTCAAGTGAAAACACTACAGCATATTTACAGAAACATGGGAAATTTCAACAAGGAGCTTTCCTGAAACACTATCACTAAATTTTACAATATACCAATGATGCATCCCGACACTAGTACTTATCCAATTTCTTTCACTTACAACTAAATTTTCTTACTCAGTTTTCCAATAGTAGGGTAGTAAAGTCATAAATAAATGACATTATTTTACAATATTTATGATTTGACACACACTTGCAGTGTTAAAAATTGAAAATTAATTCCTGTTCTCAATTTACCAAATTTAAGCTGTCTTCCTTATCATTCCAGAAGCAGGACCCAGAAAATAAAACATTATTTTCCTTAGAACCTCCTCAGTTGTCATCTAAAATCGAACCGCAAAAAATAGGTCGTGAAAATTAATGGCCATATGAAAACAAAATCAGATCAGAAAGAATTCCTTCGTATTCCTTAATAATGAAGTCCAAAGAAAACAAATTTTTAGCTATCTGATAATTCATACACTGTGGAAACATGAGGTAATTAACTCGTCATTCCCCGAAAAGAAACATACTTAATCTTTGATCCTGTCAGCTTAATTCTCACAGACTAACATCTTCACATGCAAAACCATGAACCCAGAATTCCCCCCTCCTTCATCCCAGAGCTCAAAATGAAGAACCCAAATGCAGGAACAAAGAATCTCACAAAAATTGATAAAAAACAACCACAGCTCTCCAAGAAATGAATCATAAAACCCTAACCAACTCAAAATAAAAAAATAAAAAATAAAAAATAAAAAACTAAAAAGAAAGACCCAGAAGAAGAACAAGTAGAAGAAGAAACGATACCCGAATGTAGCTCTGGATTGAAGTTGGTTGATCTCTGATTCTCCTGTGAATCAGTAAAGGAAAAGGAGGAAAGAAGGCAGATTTGGGTGATTCTGATGTTGGGTCTTATGGTTCACTTTCAGTTTGATTTTCGTGGGAGTAACAATTTTTTTTCAACCAAATTATGGGTTTTTAGTAAATTTGGGGATATGATTGGGCTGCCTTCTGGCTGACTTGAAGGATCAAGGTTGAGACATTCTCTTCGTTCTACCACTTAGTTGTCTTTACTAAGGAGTAATAATTTGACAGAGATTAATATTGCCAGACAATGATGCATGCATGATTTTTTTTTTTAAGAGGTTTTTTTTTATATAATTTTTATATTTTATTAAATTTAAAAAGTATTTATATTTTAAATAAATAAAAAATTTGATTATTTAAATAATATATAAAATTATATTAAAAGATAATAAAAAAAGTTTTTTAATTATTTTTTAAATGATATATTTTCTTGTACTAATCTTCTTTTGTTGGATCTCATAATAAAGAACTCTCTCGGTATCTATCTTTTCATTTATAAAATCTGATTTCAAGATTTTATATAAAAAAAAAAGACTTTCTCAAGCTAACACATTGTTGAAATTATCACATTGTATATTAAGAACAATTTTATCTCAACTTGGTCCATTTATAAAAAACAAAAACATTATACTGATTTTTTTTTTTTTTTGGTATTAATATAAGTAGCAGTTAGTGATTGTATACTTCTTCAATTTGTTTTATTAATCCCAATCGCTAATACTTCACCTTACACCTTTATACCAAATATCCTTAAACACTATCTCAAAGTTATGAAATTCATGAGGTTTTATTTCTTTTTAAGAATCAAATATTGATGATTATTTAAAAAATATATTGAGTAATAATGTGAGAAACAAACTCTTTATCAATTAATCTATTGTAAGGTGAAATTTGATTGTTTTTTAATTGATTGGAATTGAGATTTAATTAGGTAGTACTAAAAGAGCTGTATCTCATTCGCCAAGTAGGCAAGTATTTCTATAAAAACCTCCTTATTTGTTTTCATCCCATTTATTTTCTTGCACACTAACTATATTTTATTGTGGCATCTGTTTGAAGCCCCACCTTATACCTTACTCATCCACTAATTATATTTTATTTGATGGGAATAAAGTGAAAGAAAATAATAATAATTTTTTAACTAATTAAATTATAATATTTTTAAATACTACAATTTAATTAATAAAAGAATTCGTCACCCTTGTTCTCTCAAACTAAACATACCTTAAAATAAAATAATAATAAAAAACGTCATTACACGTTTTATTAAAAAAAAAAAGAGATAAATAATTAACTCTTTTTTCTAATAATAGACTTTACTGGTTTAAAATTGATAAAGTCAAGTGATGCATGCATTATTCCTCAAACCATATTATTGAAAGGATAGGAATGATTGGGGGAAAATGTTTGGTTAATATTAATAATATTGACGGTAGACGTGGAATCTAAGAGAACGAAAATCAAATGCAGAGAGCAGACCAGGTTCCATTCCACTCGAAGACTTTCTAAATTGGCCTTCCCTGGATGGATGTATTTCAAAGAATTGACTATTGGAAAAGAATTTTTATGTTACCAAAGGTCACCTCGACGAAAAAGGAAGGGAAGCAATCTTTTCAGAGATTGACTTTTGGAAAAAGAATTTGTACGACGTTCAACAATCTTCGGTAAATGTTAGAGATGCTCGACTTTAAATGAACGATTTTACCTTTACTTTTCTATCCCCAAATTTCCCTTTGTTCCAAAAAAAAAAAAAAAAGAAAAAAAAGTAGGTATGACCGTATGAAAAGGACTAGTGCCCAAACCCAAAACAAGAAATCAAAAAAAGGCATGACTAATGGCAGCTTCTTGGATCCATGAGTGATCATCATAGTTCCAGTAGAAAAAAAAGAACACTAGAAACGAGAAGTCCTTGGACTTGCGTCTGCATTGTATATTTGAGACCAAATTCCTACTTTCCGCCAACTGAATTCATTGCTAAACCAGGAAACAATGCAACGTAACTACGTAAAGTAGGAAGACTAAACCAAAAACTTCAAGCTGACAACCTAAATGACCAAACGGTAATCTCCCCTTGACGGAAATAAGAGATTCAAAGTTTGCGTTAGAAGTATGTGAGTGGAGGGTGTAAATGGACGGGAGTGCAACCCAAATCAGAATAAACCAATACTTCAAAGAAAGGAAGAAACCACATTCTTTAACCAGTGTACATACATGACACAACATGTGCCCTGTGGGATAACTCTATTCATATGCAAGAGCAAGAGTGCTGAAAGAAAGCATAAAAGAAAATGGCTCTTATATTCACCTTACTGAGACCTATTTCTAATCCACCTGGGGTATCACAGTACGAACATACAGACTAAATCGTGCAAGCAATCTTCTGTATACCTTTATATTGATTAGAAAAATAACGTATAACCATCAAAAAGGAGCACCCATGTCAAGGTACAAAAGGTTTGAATCAAAAACTTGCTATTAGTGCAGACTCATCACCTGTCAAAAATGCCCCCTCTTGCAAAATAAACAAGGAGCCTATATTGGCTGGAGTTCCTGCTCGGGGACAGCTCCAACAGGTTTGTATGAATTGAGTGATTGTTGTCTGCGTCTCCAAATAAACCATATTCCAGTAGCTGACAAAGCAAAAGCCATTGCCATGATAAAGGCTAGAAAGACCACCAGAAAATGTTGATGCCACCATGTCCTGCATTATTTCATAACAAAAAAATATATATATATTCTTGTTTATGCTTACTGGATATATAAAATCCCCACTGTAACAAACAGCTTCAAGATACAACTACTCATCAGCTTTCAAGTAATTGGTCAAAATAAATCTTGACTGGAAACCAAATTAAAACCATGTGGCAATTACAATCATTCATACAATCCACTATGAATCTAATACCTATAGAAATAATATGCTACTGCATGAGAAAAGCAATTTAATATATGGACGTCCTATAGAAAGTATGTCAGGGCACTATTTCACAGCCAAGCGGGCAGCACATAAGAACGCATAAAAGATCTAGAACATCTATCATTCTGACTCAAGCTTTTACAAGCAAAAGGCACAAACAAACAAAGAGGCCTGTAAAAAGGGTTATTTGCAGATTAAGACAAACAATCTTTTTTTAAACCCATATCACAATAGGCACATTGACACAACCTTTTGAAGAGATAAAATCAGGACATTTTTTGGTGGGAAGACACCTACTAACAATATGACATGATATGGTAAGGTTTCTCCACCACCCCTTTATTTGAAAAAGCAGTAACATGGACATTTTAAAAAGGAAGAAACATACTGTTTCATTGGTGGCTCAGCCTTCAACCGTACCAACTGATAATTTCCAAAGGTATCAGGAAGCTGAAGTCGATGTTCAGCAAGTCGAGAAATAATACTCTGCAGATAAAGTCTATTATTAAGCAAAGAGTTGTAGTCCTGAAACTATTGCAATACGATAAACACAGACTTACTGTTGCAGTATTATTGGAGAAATAGCTAGCTGATCCTGAAGGGAATATGGCCCATCGAATGAGAGAAGTGTTTCCTTCAGATGTAAAATTCAATAAATGAACCTGAAATCATTCATCCATAGTTATTTCACCACAAGTAAGGATCACACAAACAAACTTAATCAAAAACAAATATATCAGGTGGTTTAACTGACTCAATAATTAATTAGCAATTCTACATTAATTTTTAATGAAATACTTTCACAAAATTTGCTGTATTGCAAGATAGAATGATAACCTGCAAAGCATTAATATCCAACTCGTTTGCAATCAACTCAGCAAGTTCATTAATGTGACCTTCTAGATCTGAGTACTTGATATTCATTAACATATCAAATGTTATTCTGCCAATTGGAACATCCCCTGTTCATCAATAACAAAATAACTTCAGAAAGAACCTTGTTAGAGCCAAAAAAAAAGGAGGGGGGGGGGGGGGGGGGAGAAGATTCTGATTTTAGGCCAGAAAAGATAAAAAAAACTAAGAGGGCAAATGGGCAATATGATCTACATTCTATGACTACATCTGTATAAGAGATGGAGTGAAGACATGATTGCATCTTAAGTTCTAAGGAACAAGATTAGCAACTAACCCCAGAGGGGTAACAAGAAGTTGATGCATTTATGCTTTTGAATTTTTGGGTGAATGACAGTCCATAGAAAATTTTCTCTTGGTCCTTTATTCCTTTTCCTATTACCTTTTTCCTAATCTACCATATACATGTGGTTGACCCACAACAAAATACACCTCAGTCTCCCATAGAAACAAGAATATATTTAGCCAAAATCTATATGAAACAAGAATTACACAGTGCGAACTAAAAATATTCATGTTTTATGGCACTTCATGAAAATGATGCTATTTGGACAGAGGAAGCCTCTTATAACCCAAATATAAAGTTGAGAGCAAAAGACAAGCTTACTCCTATAATTGGTTTGAGTGAGATAAGTAGTAAAACAGTATAATACAATTTTATTATACCTGGAAGAACATAATGGGGTGATCCATTAGGAGCTGATGAAGGTGGCAATTCTACAGTTGAATTATCCTTCCCACTTAAAGAGGGAGGAGGAGGTGGTGAAGTACCAGAAGTTATGTGAAGCCTTTCCCAGAGCTCAGAACAATTGGTCTTCCAAAAACCAATCTTTTTATGTTCACGGTCATACATAACAAGAGTATTGCGAACAATGATTCCTGACACAAACAAATATGATTGATAACATGAAAGCACCTGATAAAGTAACTAGTGCATGAGTTCCAAGAAATGAAAACAGAAAATGGGAATTGGAATTGACTGGAAATGAGATCCCTTTCTCCCAAACTCTCTAAAGAAGCCGGCTAGCAATTCTATCCAATCCCAATTCTTAGACTGAACCACCCAACAAAGGTTTCAGTAAAAAGGTATAATGACAAGTTGCTTATGACACCAAAGAAACAAGTAATATAGCTTAACATACCTCCAAGAAGACTAGTTGGATCCCTTCCATTTTGGAAAATTCCAAGGCAATATGCACCTGGTACCTTTGAATGCTTTATGAATTTATTGAGGTAAAATAAAAGAAAAACCCAGTATCAGTCAGAGTATATTGAAGATTAGGGACACAGGACAAAATCATTGATGGCATTTGGACAAATTTTTTAGATCAGCTTTAAAACTGATTTTAGGAAAGTCAAGTTGTTTCAACTTGAAGAAATAATATATATTTTTTGGGAAAAGAGAAAATCAGGACATTGTATTAAAAATGGTAAAACATCTAATAATAGCCACATAATAAATTTGATAAAGTTAGGGCCCACGGTATGCCCCACACATTTAATGGTTTTGATTGGACATCCTAACATTTTTAATGCCACAATGTCTTGATTTTCCATTTTCTCTCTTTTTTTCTTTTTTTTCTTTTTATAGAAAAGAATTACAAAATCAGTTGCTCACCCGGAAAAGGTAATTTTCAGGTGACAACAGTAATTTCTGCCCATTGCCAAATACCATTTCCACAGTTGGAAATGTTTTTGAGAGTTGAGAGACATCACTGCAAAAAAGGGACAATTTTTACAGTTGTAACACAGGAAAGATGACCATGATATCTACAAACAATTCAAACTTCTATTATGCAAAAGAGAATACCTTGTAGCACCAGAAAAGCATATATCATTAAAATTTGGATCAGGACCTTGAATCCTCTTTAAGGTATTAAGTTCCTTCGTAACCTGCAATTCAACCATGGAAATTTTCAACAAAGTGACAAAAAGGATGGAAAAGCAAAGTGGCAAAAACGAACACACACATCCAAAATCTACATAAAACAGAGATGAGCATAACTCTATACTTATATTTCAACAATAGACAAGGCTCAATTTTTCAAAAAATATCTGTGAAAACACAATCTGATATCATATTTTGATGGCAGCAAAACATCTGACAGATAAACTACAGCAAGAATTTACGCAGATGTCAGTTTGCTTATATAAAATTCTAAATCATTATTATAAATATGAGTAAACCTATCCCCTTCCAAACCTACATTTGTAAATATAAATACGTATATATTTTGCTGAATTATGGTAATCCCAAACCATTTCAATCAGAGAGAAAATGCTTTAAGTTGTAACTTGTAACATGTCTGAAATGTATCAAGAGAACAATTGTAAGAATGAAACTCTAATTAATCCCCTATACTGATATTAATGTTATTAAGGATGAAAATCAGGATGCTAAAGTCCTTTACCCTCAAAAACCCAAGGTTATTGATGTAGTTGTTACCCTTCCTCTAGAGGAGATCTGAATCCCCCACCCCACATTGCCACCCAAATGTACCGAAAAAGAGTAATTTAACCTCACCATATGACAAGGGATGGGGAGGGAATAAATAAGTACAGCAAGCATTAACTCAAAAACTCCACAAAAATTTAATAAAATGATGCCCTAGCCTCTGGGTAAGGAACTGGATCTTACAGCATCCTTAAATGCCAAAAATGCTGCTTCTGGTAGGTAAGCATATGTTGTCCCACTATCCAAAACAGTTCCTTGCTTTCCATCAAAGACACTTCGTTTCAGTGGCAACCGCTTCCCAGCAACATGTATCTCTTTCAAATCAATGTTGTAATATGGACTGTTGCCATCCCGAAACTAGAGTAAATGTGTCAGATGTATCAAGTATATTTTTTAGGGAAGTTGATACTTCATCTTTTCTCAGGGCAGAAGGTTTTCAAAAACATACCTGCGTGCGGGATCTGAATAAGACCAGACCATGTCTGATGGCGGGGAAATACCACCAAGAACCATGGCCCCACCACCAATACCCATCCCACCATAACATAAAGAGAATGAATCACTAATTACACCTTTTTCAACAAGTTGGTCCACAATACTGAGATCACCACGGCCCAATCCCATAATACCATCAGCATGCTGACTGTAAAGGTCACCTGTTTCTGCAGTTTCACACCCAAAAACAGCACGTTGGGGTGAAAGTTCACTTTGATTGCCAAAGGATACAATATCCTCACCAAGGACACCACTACTGGTACTCATTTCGGCATACTGTCGATCATAAACACACTGCACCCTTTTACTGTCACAAGTGCAATCTACGTTGCACCTGACAGCTTGATAAGTGCTTGACAAATCTGGCTGAAACTTCGGGTCCTGGTTAATAGAAACATCAGTACTCAATTCTTGACAAGGAAACACATGAAATGAGAACCTGAACAAGATGCTTAGTATAATCAATTCATCTCATTGAACATATATCACAACTGCTTATACTTAATGGCACATGCTAGAGAAGAGACATTCCCTACACAATGTTAGATGTGAATTGGCAGCTCTATCATCAATGCACTTTGGGCTTAACCAATTAAACTTCCACAACTAGACCTGTAATTACTATTAACTACAGCTCAATAATTAAAAAATCCATTAGACAAATAACTTGAAAACATTTCAAATCTCGATAAGCAGTCCTTTTCTTCATACTGACTTCTCTTGAGTTGCACTCCATGTAAACGACATTAATTTATTACCATATAGAACCACAATATGAATATTTAAAAATAGAGTAACACTAAAGAAATCAAAAGGAGGGTTCTAACCAGATTTACATTAACATGTTAAGTTGATCTATAATCTTGCTTGGGGCCATAGAGCAAACGGCATGCCCCACAACACTTAAATTTCATATACAATATATATAATTTTATCTTGAATGCACTAACAAAATAGAACAACAAAATACTATTAAATTAGGCAGAAAAAGCTGTTTGAACAGAAGAAGCAAATCGAAGGAATATAAATAGGAAATGCCTCGAGCCTCACCTCGTGTTTTCCACAGTGTTTGCAAGTAGAGCAGGGAACGTAAGTAACAGTGCTCCCCGTATCAACTATGAGGGCGAATTTCTGAGGAGGCGTCCCGATCCAAAGCCGCGTAGTGTAATACCTTTAGATAATAGAACCTCAAAGTTTCAGCTCCAAAAATGAAATTAAAAGGAAAATGAAAATTCAAATCATGTGGAAATGAAAGACGTTGTTATAAAGGAAAAGCGTACCCGTTGAGGAGGAGATCGTCGTAGAGTCGCATGCGAGCATTAGGACGGGAGTGAGACTCGGATCTCTGGAGGTGGCGTCGACTGTTGAATAAGCTTCTGGAAGAGTTCTTGGGAGCATGGAACAGAGGCAGGACCATGGCGGGGCGCGCCCCGGCGTGGGGCGGAGGGAGGAGGAGGGGCGACGTGGAGAGATTTGAACGGACAAGAGAGAGCAGAACGAAGAGGAGGACGGTGGTGGCGGATGTCGTGATGGAGAGTTGAGCTAGAGCCCGCGCCATGATCTGTGGCTCGGGTGATCCGAAGGAAGGTGATGCGGATCGGAGAGGGAAGACGGAAGAAGATGGAGTGAAAAATGAAGGAGATGGGAAGTCAGAGGGAGACTGAATAAACTTCCCACCAAACGGTACTGTAGGTGGTTAATTTCTGATTTCTCTAAGCAACCAACCTCCAACAAGATTAATTTTATACTAGTTTAAGATAGACATCTTGCTAGAACGACGCCGTTTAATCAGTCAATGTTCCAAAATTTTGATTGTTACAAAAAAAAAAAAATCTAAGGTGTGCTTAAAAGTACATATTTATAATAAAAAAAATTGATCTTAATTTTATTGATATTAAATTGTTTTATATGATATTATTATTTTATTTTTGTAACTTTTTATATGACAAAAAAATATAATAAATATACTCTTAATATGTATATTTAAAACACAAATTAAAAAACTCTAAGAAAAAGAATAAACAGAGAAGAGATTGAACTAAGGAGAATAACAGTTATTGTTCTGAAAGGATCATTTCATCTAAGTTCGCAATTTTGTAAAATTCAAAGTATACTAAATTATAAAATTAAAAGCATCAAGTAGAAAAAGAACCAGCTATTCAATGAACATGCTACCCATTTAATAATTTAAGTTTGGACACATTTTTGTTTCATCCAGCTCAATAATTATTTTATCTTTAGAGTTTCGATGAGATCAAGTGCATTTGTTAATGGTTATATTGCAAGGACTATCGTACATCCAACTCAAATACAGCAGATAAATATCTTACGCTATTAATCTGTACTGTAACCATCAATCAGAAATTACAAAACAGATTGAGTCTGCTGCTTCCCTTTTTGTCCAGAACACTGATTCCAATCAAGAATGAATTCATCCTGTATGTCAGCAGGGATGTAAAGGGAACGTGAGAAAGGAAATTCAGGAGTTCTAAACCCAAAGAACACATAATAACAAAATGCACAATTAAACTGCATTGTTTATTTGTTTATTGCCAGCCCAGGACTGGGTTTTATTACAGCCATTTGTGATATCAGTTACAGAATCCAAAATACTTAGTCAGGCCCCTGAAGTTTCTAATGCATGAAGGTTGCAGTTGCTGCCTCGCTTAATTCTGGTCTGCTCTACATATACACACAAAGAAGAATATGTGAAGTTCTTTTAAGGAAATAACTACTCTGTGTTGTTTGAGACCACACTCAAATGGAGTATACCACTGGAGTTGGTGCATAATAGTCCCCATAGGTGGCATAAAGGGAAAGCAATACTTCAAATCAGAGAACGATATCCACGCACGCAGCTTCACCATCTAGGAATCAGCATGCAAAAGGAACTTCATGAGTCTTTGTCTCTTGAACCTCACATAGGTGTTGAGATTGGTTACTCAATCCCCTGAGTCTGTTTGGATTCCACTAAACGGTTCCATGGAAAAAAGGTAATACCCCGACAAACAAGATAAACTATAAAACCGACATATGCACCCGTAAATGCAAACACTACAGTTGTAAAGATTATGCCAGCGACTTCAGCGAAGAAGAATTCTAGTAGAAGATACCCATTGATTACAATAACCAATGCTGCCACAAGCCATGCAACCGTCTGCAAATGAGAGAGGGGAGGTTTAAAAAGAGAAACATAAACGCACACACATATTTTCACCTTGATATCTATATACATATACATATACATATATATATATATATATATATGAAAAAAGCAAGTAACTAAAATAGGGAAAGAGTGAAATTAATCAACTATTCTGCTTCATAGTTCATTCAATTGTAAACTACAACTATATCATATCAGAAGCTAACATTGGAAACTAGAAAGTAACAACTTTGTCGTCCATGCCATATCCAAAAGGATCAATGGCAAGAAAGGTAAGTAAGCAATGAAAAATTGCAAATGCCTAGAACAGAGAGCAAACTACCAGCCGGTATGAGAAACAATGATAACTCACATTACTATAGGACAAGGAATGAATGCAGTCTGCAGATGCTCTTTAGCAGTTTTCTACAGTACAAGTGTCAAGCAGCAGTTTGGTATGAAATGAATTAACCCTGCTACAGACAATCAAACACAAGCAGTACTCAATGATGGCTCCCATTAGTTACTACAATTCCCCATCCTCACATCATTGACATGGATAACTACGAGACTGTGAAATGAATTAAACTCTACTAACTAAAGCAACAATCTCCTGCAATAGATGAGCTAATAAGCAACTAGGTACAGCATTTTAGATCAGAAGCCAGCAAGATAAAAAACAGCTGGTCAAAGTTAATCCTTTTGAATGCTCCCTTAATCATATCATTCAAACTCACTAAAAGGCTTCCCAGGTCTATATTGCACATGAGCAAATCATCTGTTCCAGTACAACCACAACATTTCTTATTTGCTATAGTTATTTACTAGTCATTTGACATATCATCATTGGATTTTTAGGCAAGCACATGCATGGGCACACAAAAAAATGAGGAAATTAACCACATACCTTGAGCACAGGGCCAATTTTGAAGGTACCCATTATTTGCTCCTTAGACACCAGACACAAAAGCGGAATAAGAGCAAATGGGATCTGAATTGACTGAAGCACATTTAACCATTCATTTAAAACATCTAAGGTGTCCTCAGAGCTGTCAAAGATAAGAGCCACTATCATAGTAGGAATAATTGCACAGCTTCTTGTAATCAAAGCTCTAAGCCATTTTTTCAGCCTCATGTTCAGGAAACCTCCCATGATGAACTGGCCAGCATAAGTTCCAGTGATAGTGCTACTCTGTCCTGCTGCTAATAACCCAATACCCCATATGTATAAAATTGGAAAAAGCCCACCTCCATATTTTTCTTGAAGATACTGCCCTGCATTAAGAAGGCCAATGCTATCGGCTATATCTGTACCATAAAACCCCTTGGCAAACACAGCTGTGACAAACAGATTGATAATAAATGACAACACAAGCGCAAGAGTGGACTCTATGGAGTAGTAATTGACAGCTTCTTGGACACGTCCTTTCTTGCTGCGATCAATTTCCCGTGATTGCACAAGAGCAGAGTGCAAGAACACATTGTGAGGCATAATAATGCAACCCACAACTCCCACAGCCTGTTGTATGGTTCTGGAGCTGAGTTTTGGAATCAAAATACCTGCAAAATTAAACACACTTAATTGTTAGTCAAAATGCAAGATCGCATAATAGTTCACACTTCTCAAACATGACCGAGTCATTTAACAAAAAGAAAAACGAACAAAAAAAAAAAAACTCTAAAATGTCATTTCAATGGGGGGAGTTGCTCACCAAGAAGAAGCTCCTCGAAATTGGGTTTTGTTTCACCAAACATCCATGCAAATGAGATTGCCATAATTGCAATTAGAACCGCAAAAAAAGCTTCCAATTTCCTTACCCCATAGTTCTCAAGAAACAGGAAGATAAAACTGTAACAAGCAACAGAACAAAAAGGCATGTTAACCATATAAAAGAAAACCAAAAGTGAGCTTGACTGACATACCGAGCTCCATTAAAAGAAAAAGGAAAGAACTTTAAACCCAAATAAACGGTACATCAAAAAGAACAAAAAAAAAAAGAAAAAAAAAAGTTCCATTAACAATCTGACTAGAACTCTAGAACTCAAATCATGAAATTTGGTACAAAACGTAACCCAAAAAAAAATAAAAATAAAAATCCTCCTTCATCATAGAAAACCCAAAATCAAAACAGAACATAAAAAGATAAAAACCTTACCAGTCACAAGCTGTTATGGTAACACCAGCCCATAAAGGAATGACACCATTGCTGAGAATCTTGATCGCAATAGCACTCCCGATAACTTCCTGAATATCAGCTCCAATTAACGCCACCTCCGCCATAATCCAGAGAACCATCCTAGCCCAGGTCGGATACTCCTCCCTGCACAGCTCAGCCAAGTGGCGACCAGTGGCCACGCCAAGCCGAGCGGACAGCAGCTGAACTAACAGCCCCATAGCCGTAGCCCACATCAGCAGCCACAGCAGCGAGTAGCCGGCAATTGCGCCGGCCTGGAGATCCCCTTCCAGATTTCCAGGATCCAGAAACGCTATACTCATCAAGAATCCAGGTCCGGTAAAAAGCCATAACTTCCTCCAAGAAAACGGCGGAGCGCGAGAGTCATCCAAGTCGGAATCGCCAATCCCGATGATGTGGACCTTTTCAGTCGAGTCATAAGCGGTTTCCTCCTCCTCCTCCTCCAACTCCGAGCCGGATAAGAGTCGCTGCTGGTGCTCTTCCGGCGGCATCGAAGATGGTGCGGTGGATCGACGGTGGAATTTGGATTTGGTGGTGGATTTAGTTGGCTACTATCAAAGACGTAAGCTTAAAGAGAACAACCAGTCCAACTCTCCGGTCATTTCATTTATTCCCTCCTTTTATGCTAAAAGAGTTCTTTATTTTCGGTGGTACAATCTGCTGCGGGTGACTGTATTAAATGATTATTTCAGAACCTAGTTAGAACATGCCACGTCGTAGAAACAAGATAAAGTTAATTCTAGGGATGTTAACCTAGTGTGGTGTGGTGTAGTGTGATTGGAAGGTATGTTCTGTTGGAGTAGATATTTTAATTAGAATATGGATAAATTAATATTAATTTCTTTATATGGGTTTTTATTTAATATATATTTTTAGATGTAATTATTATTTATTTCTTTCATTATTATTTTTTTATCAGATGACAAATGGAATCCAGTTCAATAGGTTGATAGTGCGCCTATCAAAGGTGGTTAACCGTTATTAGCCGGAGAAAGTCAGGTGCTATTTCTTTTATTAATTAGAATTTAACAACAACAAAGTTAGATAATAATTTTATTAGCAATGTTATATGAATTATTTTAATGGTATAATTGATTAAATAATTATTAACTTTTATTATTAATATTAGGTAAATCATTTTAATTAAAAATTGATTAAATAAATGTTAATTTTTATTTTTTAATACTAATTAATGTAAATAAGTATAACAGTTACACACTTAATTTTAAAAAAACTTATTTTCATATACAAAATTTTTATATAGTTCAAATTATATTGAATTATTCAATGTAAACTATTTGATAAGAGGTAGGTTCTTAACGTTGAAGAGCTTCCCCGTCCAATCATCCATTTTGTGTAGGGAACTTTTATATTCCCTTTGATCAAATTTAATTATGTTTCTTTTTAAATAGAAACAATTTGATTTAGTTATTTCACTTTATATTTAAAAAACATAAAAGGTTAATATTTCAATTTTATCTTTATCTTAAGAAAAGATAGAAATGTATTAAAAAAAATTTTTTAATTATAAAAAGGGTAAAAATAAAAAGATAAATTTAAATTATTATAAAAAATAAATTTCTTGATAATTGTGATGAAATAAAATTAACTTTATATAAGTGACTTCACAACCAAAACAACACTAAATTTTACCAATATCTAATTAAAAATAATTACTCTTTTGTCTAAAAATAATTGTTATTTTTTATTTAGAATTTGTTTTAAATTAACTATCATTCTTTATTTTTTTATAGTAAATAAAGATTTTTTTCTTATTGTACTCTATTAGTATCCATTCACTTTAATTACAAAAATCTCATTTTATTTTTTATAAAATATTATAAATAAATATAAATATTGTATCAAATCTTTAACTAAAAAAATAAAACAATATTAGTTATTTTTTGAGACAGAGGGAGTATATATATGTTAAAATTAATGTCAATTTTATTTTTTTTAATTAATGCATTTAGGACACCTCCAATCCAAATGATAATTACCGTAAGGCCACCGAATTTATTCGAACAATTCCAAAACTTTCTGGAGCATCAAAATGCGAGTTGCAAATAAAAAAAATCTGTAATCCTTGTCTTAATCACGTGATTAAACACACAAATCCAAAAGTCCTTTTGTCCACTATAGACAGTGGACCACATTCCTCCGAGTTATTTTGGTAAAGAGAAAAGTGAAAGTTAGATAATGGGAAAATGGCATCGGGGAGCGTTTTCACGAACTGGCATGATTTCAAATTGGGCCGTGGCAAAACGACGGAGCAATCGTTGTGGTGATGACCGTATTTTGCGCCCAGTTGGAAATGACGAGGAAAGGGTAGTGCGGGACAACGACGAGCCTACGTTTCTGTCGTGGAAGGCTCGTGCTGGCACGGGTGCATGTGCTCCCCGCTCGTGACAAATGTTAATTTGCGCAATCTTTAATTAATATTCCTTTTTCGGGTGACATTCTTTGAGTCAAATATGGTTGCTATAACACACATTTTATTTTAGACATTCAAGGTGTCTTCATTAAAGTCTAGAACAATTCTTTTAGATGAACATATGTTTCTTGATTTAAGTTTTCGGAATCGAATATTTAAGTCCAATTGTTTGATTTCAAATTTTAATTGCTTGAGTGAAATGGACGGAGTTTTGAATTTCACCACTGTTATGAACTCCACTAAAAAGCGATTTAATGATCGCGTACTCGTTTGAAGGGATGAAATGTTCACTCAGTTTGAGAACCAGTTACTAATAACTAATTCATATTAATTTGTTAATCATTACCCTTATAAAAAAAAAAGTTTTCAAAAAATTATTGTACAGAGGATGGATTATATGTAATTTATTTTATAAAATTATATAAATATTTTTATTTTTATTTTATATTAATTTATTAAAAATATTTAAATAATTTTATAAAATAAACTATATACAATTTGTTTTAAAAAATAATTTTAATTAAATTTTTTAAAAATAAATTTAAAAGTGTACTCTCATGTGAGAATAGTATCTGTATTAAAAAAATAGATTTTTTAAAATACTAACTCAAACTCCTGAGCTAGTTTACAAAGGAAATTTGCTTATTAAAAAATTGAGTCCTCCAGGAAAGAAAACTTTAATGGTAGTAGTAAAAAAAGATGTTTTTTAATTTATATTTAAGAATATAATTAATATATTTTTAAAATTTAATTGATAATTAAAATGATAAAAATTATTATTTATTTCATTATAAATGTTATATGAATCATTTTAATTAAATAAAATTTAACTTTTATATTTGTAATAATAATTAATAAAAAAAATACTTTTAAACTTTGTCTATAAAAATATAAGTTGAAAAATCCTTATAATTTCTTTCATTTCAAACTAGTTTTCAAAAGGGGAAAGAAAAGCTCCCAAAGTTCCAAGACCCCCTACAACTAACAAGGCTTAATGGCCTTAAAAAGAAGAGCCATTATTATCCGTCTACTTTAAAAAAATTCATATAAATCCCTCAACTTTCAAAAAAGAGCCAACCGTCGTCCTTCCGTCAACG
>BPVZ01000013.1:1894598-1905889 GCA_020521535.1 Rubroshorea leprosula
GCCTATTAGACCCTCCCAACAAGTGGTATCAGAGTTGGTGGTTCAATCCTAGTGCGATTAATGTTCAAGGATGAGTTTAGTAGAATTGTGAGTGTGAAGAAGTCCATAGTGCGGTAAGGGCTCCACAGTTGTGAACCCATGGTAGAAATTGAAGACGTGATATCTTTTGTGGTAAAAAATGAGTGAAGTCTTCAAATAGGCAAGCGAGGCTTGGTGGACAAGTGAGGTCTAAAGGAGCTACTCTCATTGAAGAGATAGAAAGAGAGACTCACATGTTCACAAGAGAGTGTTGGACCATATGAACATGTGAGTGAAGTTGAGTGATGTGCAAAGATCCCACACTAATGAGAAATAAGGTGTTAGAGTACATTATGTGTGTGTGTGTGTGTGTGTGTGTGTGTGTGTGTGTGTGTGTGGGAGACCCATGAATCCAATAGGCATGTCTTTTGAGTTCAATATGGCATTTCCTTATATGTATTCATGCTCTCTCACATGTGCACCCCCAAGCCAACCTGTTAAACTCTCTCAACATACTCAATCTCTCCATAAATATATATATATATATATATATTGAGGCTTTTGCTAGTAAGTGTAACTAGTCAAAAGACATGCTAAGAGTGAGAAAATCTAGGACTGATCGAATCCCTCAATCCTTAAAGAGGAACACAAAAGGTTTATTAAAAGTTGTAACAAGCAAGAAAGCTCGTTGAACCAAAAAAAAAAGTTCATTGAATTATTGTCAATTTACCCTTCTGGAACACAATTTTAGTATGCAAACATGATTCTCAAAAGATTTGAGTGTCAAGACATTCTAGAAACACATGTAGCACAATCATAGATTAATTTAGAGTACAGGGTGACAATAGGTTGAATAAAATAGATGGAATAATATATATGATATAGATGGCTATGGGAACAAACACCCTGTAAAAAACTGACCAAAACAAACCTTGAAATAATTGGAGGTTTAGTGCATTTTGCGAGTGCAAACATTATTGTATTAAAGTTTGAAATAATTGGAAGGAGGCAAGGACTTCATGTGTGGGGGAGGATAAATCAAAATTGTCAATACCGTACCGACATACGTATCAATTTTGCTACTAGAACAGTATGTACCGAATATCAGAATTTTTTGCATACTATTTCGGATTTATCACTATAAATACATATTTTTATAAATTAAATATCAAACTTTAATATAATAATAAGAGAAATTAATGTTTAAAACCATCATATTCCTATAAATTGAAAACAAGTTTATAATGGCCATTTTTAGTCCCTCAATTTCTAATATATCCATATTTTTCATCCCTCCACTTTAAGTTAAGGGATTAAAAATGTACTTTACGTTAAGGGATCAAAAATGTGTATATTTAAATAAACTTAATAGAGTAACTGATAGAAGAACTAAAAATTACATTTTTCATAGTTGATGAATTAAAAAAGTATATAAAAAAGTGAAAGGATGAAAATTATGCAAAACATTAAAATTAAGGACCAAAAATGGGATTTACCCTTTTTTAAATTTGAATTGATTTGTACCGGCCAAATCAAGAAAAGAGTAGTGGCAAAATCTGAAATTGCAATTTAAGTCCAAGATCTAGGCGTGCGATTCACAAACCAAGAAAAGGAAGTAGCAATTGCACACCTGCACCACCATCAAAACTACTGGAAAACTACAATATGAAATCGCATAAATTAAAAGTAAAGAGCAGCAGTGAAATCTAAAACTGCAATCTAAGTCCAAGATCTGGGTGTGTGATTCCTGAACCAAGGAAAGGGAGCAACAGCTGCAAGCCAGCACCACTGACGAGGAATCAAGCTCAAGGTCGAGGATAGAAGGATGGAAAATTGGCAATACCGCAATCTAAAATTGCAGGGTAATTAAGAAGCCTTGCAGTTTAGGCATCTTTAAAAAAAAAAAAAAAACATTGAGCATGTTGTGTACTAGTTGAAATTTTGCATATCAATCGATACACCAAATTTAGATCGAAATGAAATTTCATATTATATCGTTTCGGTTAAGTTAAAAAATCAATACATCTTGATTATATCGGCTGGTACAAAATGGTATTGATAACATTGGGATGAATCATCAACCAAAATTATATTTGAGAGTGACGGTTATCAAAAATCTGCTTATATTTGGTAAATACAAAATGAAGTTGATTTTCTAGCTATCATAATTAATTTGCCTCCCTGGATTTGCTTCTATTGCTTTGTCATCTCTCAAGAGATGCTAAGATCCTCTTCTTTTTTTTTCTTCTTTTTTTTTAATGCGATAAGATGCTAAGATCTAGATGTGATTAATGCATGTTCTTGTGTTGTGCCTAAATTGGAAAATGCAATTAAAGTGGTGTGATTATTGAATCAAAGTTAGTAAAAAAACAATTCAGGAATTGATTGAAAAGGTTTTACATGGAAAAATAATATATTTATAATATCACGTGATATGTTTATAATAATGATGTGTTATTAAATGATTGAATCGTTTTACTTAATGATTTACTTATAATATTATATACATCAAGTCATTAATAATATCCTGATGATAAACTTACAATCTTATATAATATTATAATTATATTATTATTGTTTTACACATATAATTGAATCAATGTGTATACACATTTGGGAAAGATTTTGATTAGAATCCTTCCAAAGACTAAATAAATACATATAACATGAGCCCTCAAGATTGTCTTAATAGATAAAAATTTAAGACTTTAAATTTTGTTGTATATCAATTTCATTTTAATTAAAATAACTACAAATTCTCTCTCTCTCTCTCTTTGTGTTTTCAAGTTGAATGTGATCTAACAAAAGCTCTCTTTGGTCTCTATCTCTCTCTATCCCTTTTTGAAGTTTTTAAGTTGATAATGTAATCTAACAAAAGATTTGATGGTAGGCCTAACAAATGGATAAAGTGCGTTAGGTTCGGGTTAAATCGACCCTAATGAGTTATGGGTCAACCCATGAATTTACCTTATTTTTATTTTTCATAATTATTTTTTTTAATTTTATTATATATAAATAAAATTATAAGTATCTAAATCTAATTAAAATTTAAAATTCTAAAGTATCATTAATACTAAGCACTTTATAGTCTTCACCACAACCATTTAAATTAAGAAAAAATCATAAAGTTATATATAACAATAAGTTGATTAATAATACTAAATGGATAGTGATTAGTGTATACTTCGATTCAACACATTGCACAACATATTCATTAAAAAATCACTATTTCTTGGTCTGAAATTAAAGGTAAACAAGTTTAAAAATACAATCATGCACACAAAATACAGAAACAGACTAAATTGACTATATTTATATTATATTTTAACAGTTGAATCAAAAGTGTGTCAGAAAATGTGTTGAATAGAAGGTGTACAAATCGTTTTCCATATTAAACTTAAAATATTAAAATTTTTTGGAAAAAAAAAAGTCCAAAAAAAAGTTTGAATTTTGCAATCATCATCTTGAAACATAATTTATCAAGAAGTTTAAGCTTCTTCTTAAGATGAAATTGCTCTTCCAAGAACATCTTTACTAAATCATTATGTCTATATCCCAACATTACATTTTCAATATTTTTAGTTGGATTATCATTTAATTTATTTAATTTATGATACTTGGTAATTATATCAAACCCATATAATTCTAGAGAAGGAAAAAGAAATGATGATGAGAAAACACTCAAAATAAGTTTAAAACTATGTGATTAATGGAGAGGAGATTGAAGCGTATGAATCAATGGAGAGACTTATTAATAGAAAAATTAATTAAGAGTAATAAATATAATGTTTTTTTTTAAATAATTAAAAAAAAATAAAGCAAACATGTCAATTTGTCAACTTACGAGTTGACCCAAACTTGACCCATGACTCGTGTGGGTTGATATTTTGGGTTATTTATGGGTCGCAAGTTAAAATATGTAGATTCTAATCCTTTTTTACAGGTTGGGTTAGAATTAGAATAACAAGTCTAGTGACTTTTTGACACCCCTATTTGAAGGTAATCTAAAACCCAATTATGTTATTTATTTAATTTTTTGATTAATTAATTATTACTTTGAAAAGCATCAACTTAAAAATCAAGTAAACGTATGCATGCCCTCAGCAACTAATCATATATAATCAATGTTTATAGTCAATTTTATTTCGGGATATATATATGTATGTATGTATATATATATTAGACTTATTACATTTGATTAATGGATTTAGGGATGTATCAAGATTTTGATTCCAACTATAAACCAAATATATATATTTACTAATAAACTCATTGATATCTAGAAATCATATTAGACATGATTAATTTAGAATCAAGTTGATTCAGATCTCATAAAGGGAAGTTCTTTTAGTACATGTTATTATATTAATAGGATTTAAAATCGTGACTTTATTTAAAGGAAATTGAGTTCATTTCATTTAAACTAATAAGTTATTGGTGCAAACCAAATATATTATATATATAAATAGATTTTGACTCAAATTAAATCAAATAATTGAGCACTAACATATATATAAAACTAATTGATACAACTCAAAGTCAGTTAAAATTGAATGTAACAGTTTTCAGACATGGAACAAAACACAGATGTAACAAGATTCTTCTCCTAATACATCCACATACACCTAATTTGACAAAAGCTGCTGTCTCCTCAGACTTTGCTGTCTATCGGTTTACAAAAAAAATTAGAAGTCGTTTTCATTGCGGTCACCAATCCTTGCATGCTGCATGCATGCCCTTATAATTTATTTCCAGAAACACTTGATGGAGTGGGGATAATATTAATCACATTACACAGACTCTTGGATGTATGTCCGAAGTCAAACAAGCTACAAAGAGAGGTTGTCAGGGTGTCCAGAATCCGGCCAGCTCTAAGCAAGCAAGCAAGAAGAAGAACATGGTACATGGATAGGGTAATATAATTAAAAAGATCTTGGTGGGCTAGGACTTAGGACATGGGGTGAGTAAGATGGTCAAGGTTTGTGAACTTTTTGACCAAAGCTCACATGGCTGCTGCATGAGGTTATCATAGGAACGTTGAAAATTTTAGGGGATGGCATTTTTTGCAGAGGATTCCTTTGATTTGGTCAAGGATGTGATTTCATCCCACATGGTTGTTAATATAGGAGATTTTTTTGTATATGTAGGCCTAATGATTTAATTCCATTTTCGGGAAACTTGGGAATCTTGATTAATTAGGTTTCCATATTATTATTTTTTTTTTTTTGTACTAGGGGAATTGGGGAATGGGAACAAGGGGGTTTGAATCCTGGTGGTGTGGGTGGAACACCCACACAGTGGGCACATGAGCCACGCACCAAGGTTCAAATACACACATATAGGTGACCTAGCTAGGTCTAGAGTTCACATGAATTGAGATTCTTTAGATTATGTCTTAAACAAATAATGATTGTACCAAACTTTATAGGCCACTTAAGAGATGCATTTAATACCTTAACAATAATTAAAGTTCAAACTATGGTATTATCCTATTACAAATCTCCTTCGACACTACTATCAGAAAAACCTCATCGTCGCCCATCAGATAGTTTATATTTTGTAAAGGTGGCTTATGATTTTTTAACACCAAAATTTTGTATTTTGATGTGAAATGGTCTAGGATTATTTGGAGTAAACATGTTCCTTCTAAATTGAGTATTTTTGGGTGGAGATTATTTTTGAATAAGTTGACTACTAAGGAAAATTTAGGTAAGAGAAAGGTTGTTTTGATGGGGGGATGCTGGTTGCAGGTTTTGTCATGAGGAAGTGGAGCAGCTTCATCATATTTTTTGTGAGTGTAAAGGGGTGTTGTTGGTATGGATGAAGGTTTGGGGATGGTGGGGTTTGTAAAGTGTCTTGCTAAATGATATCTTTGGTTGGTGGAGTCTGTGGTGTATGGAATAAGCGGGGGGACGTCTGAAGGATTTGGCAGCTCTCATTTTTTTGGTTTGTGCTTGGTTTGTTTGGTACTGAAGGAATATAAAAGTGTTTGGAACAGCTTTGATGTTTGAAGTGCAGTTATTGGAGTCTATTCAGGTTAAATCTTTTCTATGGCTTAAAAATAAGAAGCTAGATTGTGTGTTCTCTTGTATAGATTTGTTATCAAGGTTTATGAACAATAGGGAAGCCATTGTTCAGCATCATAAAAATTTGAAAAGTTACAAGAAGCAGCAACTAGATATGGTTTGATTTATATTTGGGTTCTATTTGATTAACTTTGTTACAGTTTGTGATTGTATAGAGATGGATTTTGAACTTTGTTTAAATGGTTGTATTTAGCTGTGGAGTATTTCTTATACTCTTGAAATAATATAATTTCTATTTGATTTTACTAATAAAAAAATCATATTACAAATCTCTATCTCTTACACTGAATTGTACCTATTAAAAAAAATGAAGGTTTTTTTTTATTTTGTAACTTTACAGTACAAAATAAAGAAATAATTATTACATATTTTTATTATTAATTATATATTAATTTACATAAAAATAAAAAAATTAACATTAATTTTAATATTTATGATACATGAATATTTTTATTAAATAACTAATAAAATTATATCAATTTTTAATTTTATTATATGTGTTAATAATAAAAAATATAATAAATATACCTTTATCCTCTCCCATGCCTAATGACACAAAATAAAAAAATCTAAAAGATAATAACCCAAATATATAAAGAAAAACGTTGTCATTGTCCTTAATCTGGCCCACATATTTATGTCTCTGTGTCTGAGTTCTCTTTCTTCAATCTCTTTGACCCATCTTAAAGTTCGAGTCACTTTATCCATTAAGACACCGTAAAAACACTTTTAATGATTATTTAGCATTTTTTGCCTTGTTGTTGGACACAACTTTTACAACTGAAGAACCGGTCCATTGGAGAATTGGCCCATCGTGAGGGTAGTGAATGAAGCCCACTTAAAAATCCAGAATATTGGATTTGGATTCGGAAATGAGAGTGTGAGACAGACCGTATAAGTAACTGCCCCCCTAAGGCCCATGTATCTCAGCTGTAGGCCTATAAGGCTCTAACTACTTCATTGAGGCCTAGATAATTCATCCAAGTAAAAAGATATATGGTCCCCAAGCCCACTTTTGAGTTTATTATCATTGCTTGAATGAGTAAGAATCAGGTCCTAAGAAGAATGTTTAATAGGCCTCAAAGTGCAAGTTGGGTTGGGGATGAAAATGGATAGAGCAAAGAGACGTTTTTTTTTTTTTTTTGATACTAAGATATTATTCATTTTTTTTAACGTTATATAAGATACAACAACTATTCATACTCGTCCGACAATTTTTCATATCATTTTAAAAAATATTTATACTTTGCAAGACCCATGAAATTATTAAAATATTTTTAATTTAATAATATAAGAAATAATTTTATAAAAATATTTTATGGTCTGTTTGGTAACATGAATTTGAAAATGATGAAGCAATGGTGGGAGAGGATGAAAATGATGTAGAGTACTCAACGCCACCTGTTCCCAACCAACACAACTTTCCACATCATCTATGATAGAGTCCCATCAAAAGAAACGAAAGAAAGATCCATTGGTTGCTATTGTTGGTGACATTGCTTCATCACTCAAGGAGTAAATGAACTTGAAAAAGAAATTAAGTGGTCAAGAGATATATGAAGTGGTATCAATAGTTTTGGGTCTTTCTCAACAAGAAATATTCAAGGCAGTCCAATTGTTATTAAATGGTGATTTTGAGCAATTTCATTTGCTAAAATCACTTCCTGATGACAAGAAATATGATTGGTTGGCTTTCCTCTTAAGTTCAGATTGTATATTTAAACATAATTGCCTTTTTGTATTTTATATTTTCTAATTTATGGAATCTAATTCTTTGATCTTGTTTTGTTATTCAGGTTGATTTCTAGTTTTGTCAATTTATACAGCAAAAGAAAATGGTATGTTTTACATGAAATACATGATTTTTTCTCTCCTCCTCCGTGTTCAAATTCTTTTTTTATTTCTGGATAAATCTCTTTGGCATTTCTAGGTTTTAGATCTCTTACTTTACCTTTCATAAAGGTTTTTGCCACTATCCAGCTTCTCCAATGGAGCAATTTCAGTGCCAGTTGAAGCTGGTTTTCTACTGCTCTCAGCCATATCTACTTCCCTTGAAATCTGCTTGTTAGACACTTCATTAGCTGTTTTCTTTGTGCTGCTCTGCTTTTGTGATGGTGTTACACCTGATTCTTGATATAAGATAGAAACATGAGCTACTTAGCTTGATTTTTTTACAAGTTATCTTCTTTATTAACTGTTGTAGATCACCGAAGAAGGAAGGAGGATTGGGTGCAATCTAACCTCTTTCCTGATAGTTTTGGTTTCTGTCATGGCAACTGTAGAAGTGTTGTTTGTGTCCTTGCGACTTCTGTCTTCAGTTAGGATTTTCTCAACATTACTGCTTCCATCGACCTTTTGGATTTCCACTGACTTTTGTTTACAAAAAAAATAAAAAAAATAATAAAAAAAAAGTGATTCTACTTATGGGAAGAGACTAGTGAGAAAAGAGCAAGATGAATAAAGTTAATTCCTCCTTACTTACCTCTTCCGTTTGAATATCTTTAGCTGTGGTTTTAAATGTTGCATTGTTCTCCTCAGCACCTAGAAATCCATCCTTTAGTTGATCATCTCGGTCGCTAGCTTTCATTGTTTTCAATACATGAAATGGTATGTTAGTGGAGGTCATTGCTCCTTTTTTTCTTATCTAATTTGTTTGTCTTGAGGTGATTTAAATAATGTTTTGAAAGATTAAAATTGTTAACTTTGACTTTATTAAATTTTAATAATAATTAGAAGAATATTTAATTTAATAGAGAAATTCAATTTTAAATACATAGTATTTTTAAAATATCCTAACAATGTATTTAAAAATACATATATTTGAAATTCATTTTTTTTAATTCAATCCAAAAATGTATTTTAAAATACATAAATTTTAAATACATGTATTTCAAATACATATATTTTAATTACACTCATCAAATTCAAATTCAAGTTCCCAAACACAACCTTAATAAATTTATAAATCAAATTACATTTTTAATATATAGTTTAACATGTAAAATACTTTTTTATTTATAAAAAATTAATTTGATATGGTTTGAAATAGTTTCTCCTTCTCTCACTTTCCTTAAATTAAATAAGCTCTTAAATAATTCACTCTACATTAATTTAGTACATTTAAAGAAATTTAATATTTTAGGTGTGGACAATAAATCTTAAACTTCGTACATGACTTACAAAATAACATTTACTTACCAAAATCAACCTACTAGAGTTATATCTCACTCGTTCTAGTTGAATTCAATTGTTTCATTTTTTAAATAGAGTTAGCCTAATTTAATTGTCTTATTTTTTATTTTAACAACACATTAAATGTTAATAGTTTAATTTTACCTTTATCTTAAATAAATAAAAATTAGTTAGAAATTTTTTTATAATTATAAATAAAAGTAAAAATAAAAATATATATTTTAATTATTATAATAAATAAAATTTTAAAATTAGACAATTAAATTTAAGAGTAATAATATGTTTGCTATACATCAAACGTACATCAAACAGATGTTTGGGTTTTGGAGAGCCATTACCCCTTGCCTTCTTAGGTAAGATTCCAATATCCTTACCCTACTCATTATCCAAAACTCATTCCAATCAGATAAAAAAAAAAAAAAAAGAGTCAAATTAACCATCAAGGATGGCTAAAACTGTCATCTTCCCACTTACCATTAATTACTGTTGCAGAACAAACTGACCTCTTAATGAAAAGTTCAGACTTCAGTTCAGGCTCTATTGCTTTTAAAGAAGTTCAAACTGCATTCCACGTGCGTGGTACAATGATCACTTGCTACCCTTTGGGACAGGTCATGGTTTGCATCCCATGTTCCAGATTTAATACCCTTCCTACACACTAACACCTCTAACACATTAACACTTCTAACTATTATCCTTCTAAAAAAAAAATAAAAAAAAAACAGGTTCAAACTTGACAACTTAGTAGCTAATCCAACTCTATATGCTTATATGTTATTTTTAATGTTGACTCTTGGCTGCTTGGGTAAGGAGGCTAATGTGATGTTTGATTTAACCATCAAAAAATTGTAACTTACAACATGTCTCTTTAACCAAACAAATAATTAAAAGCATTTGAATTATAAATAATAAAAATTATTCATAATTGCATAGTAATTATTGACTATCAATAATTCTCTAATAATTAAATCAAATAAAACTTTAAACGCTGAACTAGTGAGTTATATCATTTATGCTATTAGGTTTTAGAAAGATATTGCACAAAAATTGGAAATCTATTTATATTATCTACTAAAAGCAATTCTTAATGATAACCTCATAATGTAATGTCAAATTTGAGAGCATCAAGCTTTTTCCATAATTAGTATGATTATTAATACACTGAATGGTTTTATGATTAAAAACTTAAAATTTTAAATTGAAAATATTAAATTTGAATAAGGGAAGATATGCCTCCTTATATAATCCATTATAAGATGTTAAAAAAAAATACTATGATTATTACAGAAAAAAGATGTCCAAACGGAAGTAAATTGCAGAGCATATGATACAGAGACAACATTAGAATCCACAGTTTCTTACAACCGAAGGTTCAAATCAATCTTTTGCAAATCCGGCTGTTGCTCCGGCGACTTCACATGGCGAAAACTCCCCGGCCAAATCATATCCAACGGTTCTTCGGCTGCAAACGGCGTCCAGGCCATCCCACACCCTGGGTCCACGCAAAATCTAGCCACCGTTGAAGGGCCATCTCTGTTAGGCGTGTGCATCAGGGCGTGAGGCTGGACGCCGAGAGACCGAATCGCCGGAGAATTGAACGGAAATCCCATCGTCTTCATCATAATCCGGTGAGAATGGAACCTTTTCGCCGCCCCTCTTTCTCTCTTGTGTGCGTTCTGGTGGCCGCCTAACGCCTGTGAACTGTAGAACTTCCTCATGCAGAAGTTGCATGAGAAAACCCTGTTGCCGGCCGGCTTTGACTCCAGATCAAAATCTCCGGCTGATGCCACCAGAGGCTCGTTTCTGTTCAGACCCAGACTCAATAAATCTCCCAAGTTTCCATCCCCAATTCCTGTTTCCTCTTTTTCACCAGCTTTTTGTTCAATCTGATCATGTCTTTCTTCTCCTTCTTCTTCCCTTTGGAAAGTCATGGCACAAACAACACTAAATTTGGATAAGAATACTTGGGGGAAGTTTGGGATACAGGGGACTGAG
>BPVZ01000013.1:1907058-1928028 GCA_020521535.1 Rubroshorea leprosula
TTTTTTTTTCCTAACAGGAAGAGCTAGGGATGTTAAGTAGTTGCAAAGAGGAAAACAGGGAGGTCACTGAACATTGAACTCATTTCAGTGATTGCTGGTAACTTTTACCCATGATTTTTCCTTTTTTATCATATATATTTTTAAAACATCAGATGATAAATTATTCAATAGAAGACAATTATTACTAGGGTTGCTCCGCACATGTCTCATGAACAAATAGAATTATTTTAGAGAACTAGAGGGTCCAAAAAACTGACAAAGACGGCGATGAAAAGAAGGTAGGGGCGATATATATATATGGGTTGTCTGGTTTTCAATTAGTTTCTATTCTGTAAACAAGATCTAAGTGGGTATCTTAAATGTAGTGGGCAATGTAAATGTACAGTAGGAGAAGTGCATTGGGAGCCACTTGTAGGAATTCTCAGAATCTTTCTGTTGTGATAAAACTTTCAAATTAGAAAGAAAGAAGAAAAAAAGGGGTCAGTTTCCCCACATTGGTGTGTGATGAAAGCAGCAGCTTTGATGCTGAAGCTTCTTTGAGATAAAATAATTGTGGTGTTGGAATGCTGAGTCAGGTGTTGAGCATTAGACTTGTCTTATCAAATATCAAATTATTTCATAAAACAAGCCAAATTACAAATGGAAAGAATAGTAAGGATGAACAGAAAATATTATTTCAGATGTGCTAAAGAAATAAATGATAAAATTGCTTTGATACAAAAATAGAAAAAGGAAAGAAAAAAGAAAGAAAGAAACATTCCACGTAATGAATGCTATGTATGATATGATCGAGCAGCAACATGCTATTGGTAGATGGGATAAGTATATGTTGGTATCTAGATTTAAAGCATATGATGATAATGATGGAGATAAGCAATAATCAAGGATGCCAAGGAAGTGCTGATTCCAAAAGCAAGGAGGGAGATTGGCCTCCACACATCAATGAAATAAACAAAGTACTAAGGGCCAACAAGAAGCCAATGAAAAGAAAGAGCAATAAAAAAAAATTAAAAAAAAATTAAAAAAAAAAACTATCAACTTGACATTTTATGTATATGATAAACAAAGTGAAAGACTGACTTCCAATTGGGCATTTAAAATACGGATTAAAAATTTAGTAGATTAATAATAAGTATGATTTATTATTCTCATGTATAGTTTATCATTAAATATATATTTTAAAAAAATTAATATAATAGGCATTTTTTATTGGAAAAGTTTGTGTATGATGTAGTTTCCTGTACTTAACATGAATCCTACAACAAAAGAATATTTTAAGTAGAAACTTATCAGGCATATTCCAGATTTCCAACTCCAATGTATTCCCTCGGAAGCTTATACTGGGTTGATGTGTGGGAATAGAATGACGGAATGAGCAATAATGCCAACTTCAAGAAAATGACCCAAATGTATTATTGTGTTCCTGTGGATCTAGTTCTTTTGCATGAGATTGCAATCCATACCGAGAGCGAGAGGCATCCGTTTCAATTTACTCTTTTCTTCTTTAACATTTTAACCAATTCTCTGACATCACAGGTGTCTTCAAGAAAGTAATAAAGAATGTCAAACTCAAATCAGAACTCAATTATTTAGAAGAAGAGTTATTAAAACAATGTTTTGATACCTCAGCAACAAGGGACCCTCAAAAGTGGACAACTGAGGTGTGAAGGAAGGCCTGAGATTAGACTGTCTTTAAAACAGGCTGAGTGATCTGTTTTCACCGTTCAACCTGAAATACAACTAACCATGGTCAGCTAATTATGTGCTGTCTTAATATAATAAAATAGAGAGTTGCTCCATCACCTACAGCCCCACTTTTGAGTCAGAAGCAAAAAATCCTTTGCCTCCAATCTGCCTACAGTAGGAATTTGGGTTAAATTAACAGGATAACCCATATTCTAGTGCAACATGCTGGAGAGGAGACAAATTACTATAGTTCCTTAAGTGGTGCATCTCAGGATGTGGAAAGGATTCTGACAGCAGCATGTGATCAAGAATAATATGGCACTCAGGTTGCCTTGGGAAATAGCATGAATCCTATGGTGCCTTTAAGAAGTAATGCTAGTTTTTTGTAAAATGAAAAATGTTGACGTCCTGATTCTACCAGATCGGAAAGTTAACATGCAACTGTGTTCATAGCATGGCGATTCCTTCAATGCATAAAACTAGGAAAAAGGCAATTAAAAGTTCAATAGTGTTGGCCAAAAAGGTAGGGTTTAAGTTTATTAATTTTTCAATTTTTTTCTTAAACAATATCTGAAAAACATCAATTAATTAATTAATTTAATTTATTAATTAAGAAATATTAATTATTTTTATCAATAAAATAAAATAAAATAAATATTTTTAAAGATAAAATTTTATAATTTTTTATGAACTTAACATTATGAATGGTTGCCACAACATGCCAACCAATCTGTATATTTTCTATGACCAACCCTGAAATTCCTACCCCACTCTGGCCCTTCAACCCTGATTCTTTAGGGACTGTTTGACTTAGACCCCCGGTAGGTTAACTTCCTATGATAGTGCCAAATATTTAGTTTCCTGAGGACAACAGCTTTTGGGGCAATAGTTTCTCCCGAAACCTGCCAACCAAACAAGCCTAGTGCCATAAAGAACCAAATTACCAGTTACACTAACAAAACTATTTTATCAATCAAACATGCCTAAATTTAGGAAAGGCTTTTACTAGTGAATCTAGATTCTACGACTAAAGAAGATGACTTCTGTCTGGTCTTTTCCAGCTTTCAATGATTTTGAGTAACACTAACCAACAAACAGATACCTAGCCTAATGGAACATTTCCCTACTTTGCTCTCCATTTCTCCCTACTTTCCTATCCACTTTTTTTTTAAATATATTAAAATTATTTACATATTAATTGAAAAAATAAAATAAAATTTCATGAGAGACGAACATACAACCCACAAAAGGTAAACAATCTTAATTTAAGTTCATGTCATTAAACCACCACGAACCGTTCTTCCCATCTACTCTTTTAATAACAAAAAGATTACTGCTAGGACAGAGCAATCATGACCACCAAACCTATTAGTAGGAATTAAATGTATCAAAAATACATATAGCAGAGAAATTGGTGTACATAACCCAAAAAAAAAAAAAAAAAAAAAAGATAAAAGTTCCTCCCAATTGATTAATGTACTACTTAAATCTTATCAAGTTAGCTCATATTCAATTAAATTTAGTTAAAATATATTGTTTATCACTTAATGTACTATATAGAGTTGATTCACATAAAGATTTTTTATCATAAAATTTTAACATGATATTTAAACAAATGAATGCATAATCGAGCCAAAAGAACAAATCATAATTAGTAATTGGACGAAATCCACAAAATAACATCATAAACATGAATGGCAGAGGGAGAAAGGAAAAGTGAGGGTTGATGTTTACCCGTGGAGAGAAAAGAGGCGACGGTAATAGTTGAAGAGGACGACACGGCAGCGCCTAGACATGTCGTGGGCGTCGGGGATCTGAATCCGGCTCGAAATAAGAGTGGACCAGTAGCCCAATAAAAGTATGGGCCTACCGGTGCTAATTCATTAGGCCGATCCAAAACATCAGGAGAATATCTTCTCCTCTACCCTGACATCGATACCATGTGTTATCCATATACTTTTTGCAGAAAGGTTCAGTCTTAATGCTCCAAGAAGTGTTAATGGCGTCGAGAATTTAGAAGTACAGCACCCAGAAGTATGTCCTCAACTCCTGTCCTTACTGCCTCACCACCACCCTCCGCCACAAGCCGTTCATCTCTCTTTTCAACCAGCACCACAACGACCCACTTTCCTCCATCCCCTGACAATCTCGCTTTTCTCATTGACAAGTCCAAATCGATCCACCATCTTCTTCAAGTGCACGCTGTTCTTCTCCGGCACGACCTCAATCACCGCACCGCTCTTAACTTCAAGCTCCAGCGTGCTTACTCCTCCCTAGGACGTCTCGATTACTCTCTTGTTCTGTTCCATCAAACGCCTGAGCGCAACATCTACTTCTATACCTCCATTATCAATGCCCATGCTCTTCATGGTCTCGATCAACAAGCCCTCTTCTTGTACGTCCAAATGCTCTCCCAGGGTGTCACCCCAAACGAGTTCACCTTCTCGTCTATCCTGAAATCCTGTGCTCTTGAGCATGGAAAGATGCTTCATTGTCAGGCGATTAAATATGGGTTCGATTCAGATTTGTACGTGAGGACGGGTCTTGTAGATGTATATGCAAGAGGGGGCGACATCGCGCCTGCTCGACAATTGTTTGATGGAATGCCTGAGAGGAGTTTGGTTTCTCTAACGACCATGCTTACCTGTTACGCGAAGCATGGAGAGCTTGAGAGGGCGAGAGTGTTGTTTGATGAATTGGTAGAGAAGGACGTAGTGTGTTGGAATGTTATGATTGATGGGTACGCGCAACATGGAATGCCGAATGACGCTCTGGTACTTTTCAGGCGAATGTTGGCAGCAAAAGTGAGGCCTAATGAAATCACTGTCTTATCTGTCTTATCTGCTTGTGGGCAGATTGGAGCTCTAGAATCAGGTCGGTGGATACACTCTTATATTCAGAACAATGGGATTCAAATGAATGTTCGTGTTGGAACTTCTTTGATAACCATGTATAGCAAATGTGGGAGTTTGGAGGATGCAAGGTTAGTGTTTGATAGAATCAATGACAAGGATGTTGTTGCTTGGAATTCGATGCTAGTAGGATATGCCATGAATGGATTTAGCGAAGATGCATTGCAATTATTCAATGAAATGTGCCAGAAAGGGTTAGAGCTTACTGATATTACGTTTATCGGGGTCTTAAGTGCTTGTGCTCATGCTGGGCTGGTCAGTGAGGGATGGAGCTTTTTCAATGCAATGAAGGATGAGTATGGAGTTGAACCCAAGATTGAGCATTACGGATGTATGGTAAATCTACTTGGTCGTGCTGGGCGATTGGAAGAGGCACACGAGCTTGCAATGAACATGAAGATAGAGCCGGATCCTATCTTATGGGGAGCTTTGCTTGGTGCCTGTAGACTCCATGGCAATCTTGCTTTAGGAGAGGAGATTGCTGACTTTCTTGTTAGCCGGAATATGGCCAATTCAGGAACTTACGTTCTACTTGCCAACATGTATGCCGCAAAAGGCAATTGGGAAGCAGCGGCGAGGGTAAGGACCTTGATGAAAGACAGTGGGGTGGAGAAGGAGCCAGGTTTTAGCTCAATTGAAGTGAAAAACAAAGTGCATACGTTCCTAGCTGGGGATATGAAACACCCAAGAAGCAAAGATATATACAAGAAGTTGGACGAAATGAATGGTTGGGTCAGAGCTAATGGTTACACACCGCAAATAGATACTGTACTGCATGACATAGGGGCTGTGCAGAAAGAGCTCTTGCTTGAAGTTCATAGTGAAAAGCTCGCCCTTGCTTTTGGGCTTCTCAGTACACAGGCAGGGAGTACAATCAGGATAGTAAAGAACCTTCGGGTGTGTTCTGATTGCCATGCTGTGATGAAGTTGATATCAAAGATCACTGGTCGGAGAATTGTAACAAGGGATCGAAACAGGTTCCACCATTTTGAGAACGGTGCATGCTCTTGTGGTGACTACTGGTGATTCGCAATTTCAAAATGCTGTGAATGCTTTAATGACAAAATTGCTCGGGATTATGACCGTAGACATTGCTAGACATTTGTACAAGATTAATCTTTGCTCAGGCTTGAACACTTCATGCACCAGAAAAGATGTTGCATCAAACAAAGTAAATATACTGTACAATATTTGTTGAAAAGGCGGCTGATAGAGAGCGGATGCTTTGCTGACTGTTCCGCAAAAGCTATATCTTAAAAAAGAAAAAATCAAATTCAGAAAGCAATTCCAACATCAATGCTACAATTCTGCCTACCTAGCTGTGCTATAGTTTTCCCATTCCAATCAAAATATAAATTGCATGAATTTTTAAGACCAAGCGTCTAGGTTTGCACTTCCATCAGCATGGTTTCAGTCCGACGTTGTCAAGTTTTACATTCTGAAGTCCAAGACACATACTGTGTTGTTGGCGAAACAGGCAGCAATTTTGTCGCCTTCCTTGTTCCAGCATACTTCAAATATACCCCCATTGCCCGTATATGTCTTTACAATCTTTCCTTCCTTTAACGACCAGATATGCATGGATCTATCAAGGGATCCACTGGCCAGATACTCTCCATTTGGGCTAAATGCAACAGAATACACAGGATCCCTGATGGTTCATTTAAAAGAAATTTATCAAAAACCAATTCAAGGCTGATGCAGTAACTGTTGTTACAAAGAACAAATAATAAAAGCGCAAATATGACTAGGTTCTGAAGCCCCCCAAAAAAGTATGATTAACTTCTGCAAGCCAAAACAAAATGCAATTAACTTCTGAAGGCCAGAAAAAAGGCATGATTAACTTAAACCTCTACAAGGCTCTCCTTGAACCACTTTGGCAAAAACAGCAACTCATAAAACAGTCAGGAGTACCAACAAAAGGAAAGGGTTCAAGCAAAAACCCAAACATCCAGGAGATGACAAAAGAAAGGGGAGGCCAATCATTAATGCTTAATTTGATTTTATTTCAGCTAACATTAGACTATGGAATATTAAGTGAACTGATGAATGATGATTTCTATAGAAACATATCTTCTCATCTTTTTACCAAAAACATATGTTTTCTTTCTTTCACTATTCACATAGAAATAGATAGAGACGAGTTCCAGCACCTGTGTCCATTTAAGCTGTGGAGAAGCTTTCCTTGTTCCACATCCCACAGCTTCACTGTGGAGTCAAATGATGCACTACATAGAAAAGAGAACCAGAAAGGATCACAACCATGACACAGCATATAAGACCAAAACATAGGCTATCATAATAAACATATAGGAGAAATCTAAAACAAGCATTATTAAGAGAAAGGAATTTTACACCACTATGAGTTCATGTCACTAGCACAATTAAAAAACAATGATTATTTGAATGTTAAATTCCAATACAAAGTCTGACAAGTGAACGATAAAAAATTATATCAATATGGTCAAACGTTGTTTTCACCTTGCAAGAATTAACTGCTGGTTGGGATTGTTTGTCCCAGGTCCTGTAGGACTCCATCTGATGGTATATATTTCCTGTGGTTTAGTTGTACAAATCTTTGTCAAATACACAAGAAAACATTATGTACCACTCGAATGCAGAAACAATACTTGGTAAAAATGAAAATAAAAGCTGAGTGCAGCAGTACCTTACAATGCTGCCGCAGGTCATGAACATAATTATCCTGCTTCACGTTCCATATCTGCACCACAACTTGTGTGAGTAAAAAATAAAAGGTAAAATAATGCATACTATATAAAAAGCCTTAGAAAAAAAAATTAGATAGACTGAAACCAAGATAAACAAATCACAGAAAATGAAACAATCTCGTATACAATTCTTAACCTCAAAAACAGAGAAAAAAAAGTTTAAAATAGAGACCATGTATTTCATAAAACCAAGGATGTTGGTAACCAATTACAAAAAGGTAACAAATATGTAACCTTTGCAGTAATATCATCAGAGCAAGAGGCCAACAATGAACCAGTTGGATCCCATTTGACACAGTTTACTTCCCCCTGAAATAGCACAAAGCTCAAAAGATAAGTGATCCAGCAAATCAATGGAAAGAATTTAAAATTCTAAATCATATAGGCTTGTTATGTAATTATGAATATTTAGGTATTAGTTTGCAATTTATTTTAGGTTATAATTACTTTCCTATTTCTATTATGGTTCAGTCTTCGTCAGAATCAAATTAGGTTTCGTAAGTCTTTTAGAGTTATTATTGAGTCTTTATCAAACAAGATTTTATTTTATTTATCAAATCCCTAGGATCTTAAATCTTATTTTAAATAGGATTAATATCTGCTTCTTATAAATATTCCCCCATGCTTAAAATTCAACAGGTTTTGAGTTTCTGAAGTAATGGAGTGATTTGGAGAACTGCATGGTTTACAGTAGGCTAGAATGACAATGTCAATCCTTTGCATTTTACCACAGGAAATCAATTTTAAATTCAGGAGGAGGCAAAGTGGTTCTGTTTGTCAGAGACGCTAGGTATGGTGGTAGAGTCCACAGATTCCATAACATGCACACTAGAAAAACAATCAATCCCATTTTTTGTTCCTTTATAAAATGAAAAAGGAAAGAAAGCCTGAGGATTATATTCAACTTTAGGATGTCAACTCTAGTATGCAGAAGATGCATTATGGAGGCATTTCTAGCTCAGAATTAAACCTGATGCCAGACTATGAACCTGCTAATACAAAAACTTGCAAACTATGAGATTGATAAGATACAAACCTTATGCCCTACAAAAGTTTTAATAGGGCGATTTTCTCCGATCTTGCACACATATATCATGTTGTCTGTAGAGCTTGTTGCAAATGAGACATTGCTGCGCCAATCAACATCAAGGGTTGGACCTAAAAGGATAACAAGGTGAATATTTTGATGAATGAAGAGATTCATCCAAAGAAAGTCAACATTTAAGATTCAGGCAATCTCAGCACCTGAATGAAATTCAAACTGTTGCTCGCATTCCTCTGCTTTTACATCCCACACAATTGCAGTTTTATCACAGCTTCCAGTAAGAAGATAGTCACCCTTCTTGTTCCACTTTAAAGAGAATATTGGTCCTTTGTGTTTACTCAAAGTACTCTTTAATTCACCTAGACCCCAAAATAAGAAGAGATAAACAAGAGGCATAATAAATGCATACAAGAGTATGCAAAAGGCATGGTAATGATATCCTTCAGAACAGCTATTTCAGGTCATAGAGTTATAAAATCTCCTAGGCTTTACCAGTAAACAAAAGTTGGTCAAAATGATTCAATGTTGTCATATGATCCTGGTACAGAAAAAAATCAGGAAGAACAAGGGAAAGGTTCTTATCAGGTCAATAATAACTTTCCTTGATTCACACAATCCTAAAGGAAACTTTATCGAAGAAAACAAGAATATCAAAGAACCATACTTGCTGCTCAAATATAAAACAGCATCAACAAAATCAACCCCATACAACTTACCATTTGTAGTCCAGATTCTTGCTTGTCCATCATAAGAACCTGTTGCAAGCAATGTTCCCTCTCCCTGGATACATTGAAAAAAAAAAAAATCAACCTTTTTCCATAGGAAATAATGACAAGCAAATAGGTGGCAGCTAGAGGTATGTTTACCCAAAAACACTGAACAGCACTAAAAACTTTTCTACAGAATTATAAAACGAGTGGTAGGGCAAAATATTAGCGTTAAATCATTAAATGAAAAATGCCACAAATAAAAATAGTACAACTGAATGGATCAAATAGCTATAACCATGCTCCCACCATCAGTGCCATCTGTTGATGAGTGAACCTAATTGCCTACATTCAAATTGCACAAAACTGCTCTCTCTCCAAATCCCTTAACCAAAGAATTGTTGTCATTTAACAAAACCTATAATGGTCAAGTTTCACTTTCACTCATGTTAACCATGTAGTAGAGCTTAGAAAATGGACTAAAGGGAATAGGGGCACCCTTGAGAAGAGGATTTTCAACTGAAGGCTACCAATCCATACCACTTCCATGGTTAAAACCTTTTAGGAAAATCTTGCATTAGCTTCATTACAGATTCACAAAAGCTGCCCCCTTGCCAACAGTTTCAATCTCTTTCAAATCTCAATACACACCCCCATACATTCCACAAATTATTGCATTAAAATATAGCAAAATTACTTATAAAAAATAATTAGAAAAAAAAAAATTGATTTGCAAATGATTCCTGCTTACTAATCTAGGTTATGTTCAAACAAACTAGCTGTTTTACTTGTATGCTAAAAGCATCAATAACAAGGAACGTCCAAGTAGAATGAAAACTTTTAAATCACATTTGAGGAATGATAAGTTACTGCTTCTAGACTCAGCAAGAGAACAATGATTTGAAAAGTTTTAAAATATTTCATGAATGACTAAAGCCACAGAAAAGCAACAAATCTTACATTCCAATCAAGTGTTGTTACATCTTTGCTCTTCTCATTTGTTCTTCCTTTCACGTGCTTCAGCACCAAAACATTTAATGGGCCATTCTGAGCACCTGGTTTACAAGGCCCTTCAGCTATTGTCCAAATACGAGCAGTTGAATCTCCAGACCTTAAGTGAGGAAACAAGAATGAAATAGATATAATAATAAGGGAGCTAGGCAACCCTCAAACAGCAGAACAATGACATTACCAATTGAATTAGATGACATGTAAAGTAACATAAGAATGACTTGGAAAAAAAGAAACAATTGGTATTGTTACCATAAGCATGGTGCTTCCGTATCTCAATTGATTCTGCACAGCATAAAAATTGTGGACAATCTAATTGACAACAGATGATTTTAAATCCCCAGTTTTGCATGAATACAAGCAGAATTATACTAAGAAACAGTCCCACAGAAGCACAAGTTGAGTCCATTAAATGGATTTTGATTTATTATTTTTTCACATCAAACAACTAATTGTGATTTTATGTTCCTGTTTAAGCTAAACAAAAGAAAAGTTGAAAAAATTTTACCCACCCCGACGCAAGAAGTGAACCAGTTGGACTCCATGCACAAGCACAAACCTGCAAAGAAGACATAAATCAAGAACTGATTAGAAGGGAAAAAAAGGAGATGCAAAAGTGTCAGTAGGTGTGTTTGTCCATCAAGGTATGCAAGACAGTTTGGTAAAAGAATCAAACCTCAGAAGTATGTCCTTCCAGAATTGTCACATCAGAACTAGGAATTTGAGAAGGCTGAGATGTTGAGGTAGAGGCTGTCACAATATCCATTGGTTCTGGCCCTATTGTCAAAATTACCAAACATCTTTGAACTTCATATTTGTAATAGAAATATAGAGCACTGGCAGATACAAACATAACTCAGCAATTTAATAGAGCTACATTCTTTTACCCATGCAGCACGAATGAAAATTGTTGGAATGACTATACCAATCTAAATAAACCTTGATAATCAAGATACTAAATTAAAATATACCCTAGCCGGTTTAAACATTATATTTAAGTGAAGGTGTTCCGACTGAAGACACAAATATTTCCCATCCAAAGCCTACAACCTTCTATCTAATATGTAACTGTTAATGTTATTAATTATTACAGCTCAGGGCTTTCTTCTGGTCAAATAAACTCGACACTTTTGGAATACTATTATCTCACTTGTTACTCAGTTTTGACAAAGTAGCATCCCAATTATGTCTCTCCTCGCCCATGATTAAAAAGAAAAATAGAACCATATACAAGTTGCAAGACAACAACGCATCAAAAATTGCATATGGGAAAACAATGATAAACACTACAAGAATACTGATTAAGAGAAAACATTCTGGAAATCAATGTTAGGATACAATTATGGTAAACTTCAAACCTTCAATGAAAATAAATGTTTTGAGCAAAAGAAAGAAAACAGAAGATAAGAAATGAGAAGTTTGAGATTGAAGTTAACTAACCTCCTGAAGTTCCATTTTCTTCTTGTTTAATGTTGTCCTTATCCTCTTGCTCCATAACCATTTCTGCATCAGCATGTTCTTCACGCTGCTTTTCCTGCTCCTTTTCTCTTTCTACCTTTACTTTATCCTTTTCACGCTCCTTATCCCTTTCATGTCTTTCTTTTTCTCTCACTCGCCCTTGCTCACGCTCACCATCATTTTCCCTGTCAAATTCTTTATCCTTTTCCTTATCTTTATCTCTATCTTTTTGAATATTTTTCCTTCTCTCTTTTATCATTTGTCTCAGTTCATAAACATCCTTTGTTATTAGGTCCAAAGGTTGCAAGAATGAGAAATCTTCATCTGTATCTGCATCCCCCTGCAAGCTTAAAACAAATCATAATGAAGATAAGAACTTCAAGCATCCCTCCCAATGGGGGGAAAGCAAATAAAAAGCAAAATGACTTCTCAAATAACCAAATACAGATATTGTAAACATGAAAATCACGCACGCTAACATTACTTGAGTTTGCTTCCATCTCCAAGTACTGCAGCCCTTTTTGAACAAACGTAATGAGAGCACCAGGTGGAATCAAATTTCCATCAATAGTACTTTTGTTAATACCTGCCTCATATCCTAAAGTAAAAGCTGAATGTATAAAACCTGCAAGAGCATGATAGGAAGAAGATAAGAACATGTTTCTACTCCAAAAAGGAGCAGAAACAGAAACATAAAAACTGTAATACCCTCCAACCATGCTGGCCTCTAAAACCAAACAACCAATCTATAGGAATTAGGAAACTTATAAACTTAGTCAACAATGACATTCTCCGCTACTATTAGGCAATTAATATCATATCCTGCAAATGATGACATCAATTTCTTAATCCATCCTGATCTTATTTTTGGTTTGGGTGCAGGGGGACAGAAGGTCCCCCAATCCCTAACAAATTTCAGGAATCTAACCAATAACCAAAGGTCCCTGGAGCAATTGCCATGAACTAGGCAACGAATTTGGCAGGTAAAATTTCATCACAATCGTCAGTTCATATCTACAAAACTTTGCTTTAAAACAGTAACAAACTTATCCAAGTACCTGAGGATGTTCAGTCCCACATTAAGATCAATATACCAACATAATGGGCAAATGTAATGGCAATTTTTAGGAAAATCTTGCATTAGTTTCATTACAGATTCACAAAAGCTGCCCCCTTGCCAACAGTTTCAACCTCTTCTAAATCTCAATATGCGCCTCCATACATTCCACAAATTATTGCATTAAAACATAGCAAAATTACTTTAAAAAATAATTAGAAAAGAAAAAATTGACTTGCAAATGATTCTTTCTTACTAATCTAGGTTATGTTCAAACAAACTAGCTGTTTTACTTGCATACTAAAAGCATCTATAAAAAGGAACGTCCAAGTAGAATGAAAACTTTTAAATCACATTTGAGGAATGACAAGTTACTGCTTCTAGACTCAGCAAGAGAACAATGATTTGAAAAATGGGAACTTCCGCAATTCTAATGTAACTTCCTAATTAGTATTCCAGCTGCTGGTTTCTTTAAAAAATAATAATAATAAACAATAAATTTAAAAAAAAAAATCTTCCTATACATATATCATGGCTGAACTGAAACATCGATGTCCACGGATCTACAATCTACTACTTGATTTTCTATATGATAGCATACAAAAATCAAATCCTAAGGTTATAGTTCAGGAGAACAAGCAAATAGAAGTAGTGTTAACAGTAAATAGGGTGAAAAGCAGCCGATTAAGTGGCAATTACAAAATTGAAAACCAAAAACCAAACCCTAAATTCGTTCATAAGAAAAAGAGATTCAAGGAAGCTTCCACAGGTTAAAGATTGAATCTTTAAGAGAAACTAGCTGCAGATTAAACTTACCAGACTCTTGAAGATAACGAAAGACGAGGTAGTTTAAGTCGGTGGAGGTGATGGAGGTCATAGCCACAAGGATGGCCGCGCGCGACGGAGGGAGAGATAGGGCCCAACGGTAAACGGGCTGAGGGGATTCAGAAACCGGTGGTATGGGAGTCGGAGATCAGAGATGCACGGAAAGATAACTGCTTTATTTCCTTTATTTTTTTTTCTTTAAAGAAAACTGTTTTACATACAATTTATTTTGTAAAATTATTAAATGCTCTTAATTTTGTTCGCATTTATTTTTGTAATTTGACAGAGGTTTATTCTTGTTTTGTTTAGTAATTTGTTATTCTTTTATTTAGAAAAAAATTGAAAATTGTCATTCTTATTTAAAAATTAATAAAGTTAATATCCTTAAATAAAAAAATATAAAATTAAAATTCTTATTTACACTTTTACTCAAAATTGATAGATGTTAAAAAAAGAAGTCTTTCTGGGCTGGATCAGAAGTACCAATATATGGGTTGTAGCCCGTGTTAGACGATAGGCCTGTCGGCTAACATGGGCTATGTGTTGTGGGACTTGAAGTCTGCTTAAAGCTCCAGCGAACAGAAATACACAAGGACAGCATCAATGATGCTTCCTCTTGTACGCAAAATATAAATCATTTAATTCTCCTTGGCCTATGTACGTACTATCAAATCAAAACCAAAGTTTTAAACTTTAAAGTTAGCAGGAGTCACACCTTGCTAAGCTATAATGGGTGTAATAACATTGATATGCATGAAAGCCTTAATAAGTCGCCTAATGGTTCAGTTCTTGAGAAAAAAATTTGATAATATATATGTAATTCACTAAATTTGTGTATATTTTTTGTGAATTGATTTTTTCTACCATGGGAAAATTGTTTGAAGCATTTGCAAATGATTACATCCAGAGCTATATAACTTGATGAGAGACAATCAACAAATTTTCTATACACCAAGAACTTATCCTGATCTACATGTTTCTTTTTGGCTAAATACAGAAACTTACATCTGTAACACACCCTGATAAACCAACAAAACGGAGAAAAGATTATTTATGGCCGGCGCCTTTCCTGCTAGGCCCTGCTGTCAATGTAAAAACTCTGTCGTCATCTGTCTCAGACAAAACCCTACTGGGATTATCCTCCGCCGAGCCTAAAGATGAAGATGTTCTGTCCAACTCAACCTGACCAACGATTTCGTGGCTGATGATCTCCTCATTCTTCACTGATGATGGAAGTGGTCTGCAACGAATGAATGTTGCGTGTGTAAGAAAGAACATGGTGATTGTGGTGAAGACGAGAAGAGCAGGACAGAAGTGTCTCATTGTGGATGTTGTTGATGAGGTGAGTTTGGCCTAGAGCCCCAAGTAAATAAACTATAGGTTTGGAAATATTCTTTGGCAAAAAATAGTGGAGATGAAAAGAATGGTTTAAGATCTCCATTGAATGAGGAACCGTTATTTTAAAAATTTTTAAGGGATGGTCTTGATAAGCAGGGGAAAGGACGGTTAATGGCTTTTTGAAGTGTGTGTCAGTTCCATCAAGGGAACGTGTTTGACTGAATTTCACATTAACATATGTTTTTGTCGGAATTTTAACTTTACAACTTGTTCTGTCAAATTAGGAAACCTAACAGATACCAAAATGTGAGACTTTAAGCTAAGCAATTCCCTAACTTGTGCGTTCATGGCAAAGATGTATTATTATTACTTTTTTAATTTTTAATTTACATAAATATAAAAATTAATTTTAGTTTTATTAATCATATAATTGAATCGTTTCATTAATATTGAAAATAAAATTTATTTTCATAATTTTCATACAAATTAATAATAAAAAATATAATAAATATATTATTAACTTGTTTCGTAAAAAACTAACCTTTAAGATAATATTGTAGATGCATTAACTCTGAATAATCAATTTGCTTAAGCAAATTTAAAATTTAAAGTGATATTTTGCTATTTCTAAGAGAAAAAATGCTTTTTTAGTCAATGATATGTTCTAACATTGAATAGAAAAACTTGATGTGGAAATATGAATATAATAATAATAATAATAATATTCCATCTACTTTAGAATAATTTTGATAGAAAATTTAATTTAGAATAATAGTCATTTTTTCATATTTTAAAAGAGATAAACATTTTTTTCTTTATTTTAATCTTATCATTATTTTTTTTATTTTAATTCTCTATCTATCAAAATTCTCTTTCTTTTTATTTTTTTAAAGTAACATGTCTACAGAATATTATTTTAAAGAATTTATCTATAATGTGCGTTAAGAATATAAGATAAGAAATGATAATTATGTAATTATTGTACTTTTTATCTAAAAAATTAAAATCAACTTTTGTTTTACTTACAAATGCCACATATTGGTTTATTTTTAATTCATTTTGAAATTAAAATCAGAATTTATTTTTTTTAATTTTAAAGTTTGACATTTTTTAAGACAATTATTAACTAATAATTATTTTTTATCTTGTATATTTAAGATATATAATAAACAAATTTTTATTTTAAAACAAAAGGAATAATAATTTAGTATTGGTTTAGCGGTTGCGTACATGATAAAGCATTGAAAAATCTCATATAGAAATTATTTACCCCTAAGTTGAAAATTTAAGAAAAAAAAAAAAGGGGGAACAATTTGCTGTCTAAGTTCTAAATGGAAAAGGAATCTGCATATAGGATATGAAATGGGAGGTGAGAATGCGGAATTCAAAGCATATGGATTAATATTTGATTATGCTCTTTTAGTGGCATAAAGGAAAGGCTAAAAGAGAACCAACAAGGGGACCGATTGTTGCAGATTAAAAGATTTACGGCCGGTTTAATTTAGTTGTTAGGGAATAATTGACAATTTTTTTTTTTAACTCAAATGAATAATATGATGTATTTAAATTATATATAACAATAGTTATTTATATTAAATATTATTTTTAAATTTATTTTTAGTAAATTTAATTTGACTCTTTAATTTTTTTAACATGAATTTTAAATAAAATTTAATATATTATATAAATGATAATTAAAAAATTTTAATTAAATAAAAATACTCGATAAAAATTTCATATAAAAAAATTTTGATTATTATTTATATAAATTGTTAAATTTTTATCTAAAATTTATGTCTAAAAAATCAAAAAATAAATTATAACTACTAAAATTAAATGAAGTAATAAACATTGACCATATAATTTTAGTTGTTTCTTAAAGTTAAACTAAATATAGCCTTACTTAACCATAAACAACATAACTATCAATTATTAGATATCTGTTAACTTACTAAACCAAACAAAATTATAATAGTTAAGAGTTTGAAATTACAAATTAAATATATTTTTTTAATTTTTCAAAAATAGTTATCAATAGTTTTGATTATATTAATTATCAATTATATTTAAACTTAGTTTAAGGATATTTGTTATATTAATATTTTATATATATATTTAAGATATTGAAAAATTAAAAAATTTATAATTACAATTAGAACGCAATACTAACAAATGATGTCTTAATAAATTAATTCACGTCCTTTCCCAGAAATATCCAAGGAGTATTATCTAAAGTAGTCAACTCTCCAAAGTCCAAACTTGTAGGTGTGTGCCAGTGATCCAAAGGCAGCCGTCCTTTTTACCTTTTTTTTTTTATTTTTCAAAACTTTTCTTCACCATTTCACAATGAATTCAAAAGAAGCTAATGCATGCGTGCCACCAAATCGGATAGAATACACACGTCAGGATCAAGAAAGGTCCAAGGTAGACTGCACAATTTTAAGGTAAAACCCAATGTTTAAGCCCTTGGGCTTTTCCTATTTTTTCATATAAGCCTTTAAAGAAAAAAATAGCACGCAAGCCCTTAAATACCTAAATTTGAGCAAGTTAACCATTGTGTTAACAATAAAATCACATGTGGTCTTGTAAGTTAATAATCATTTATTTATTAATGTTAATTTTTATTTTTTATATTTATGATAAAAAAGTACAACGCAAGTTAAAAAACTTATAAATAAGTTTATTAATTGTTTCAAAATTTTTATTTTTATTTTTTGAACTTCGAAAATTGGGGGAAGGAAAAGAGGAATAAGAGAGAAAAGTATTGAACCTTAATGGTGTAGGTGAAATGTTGATCACATGGACCACCATCAGGATTCAAATTTTTATTTTTATTTTGAACATGTTACAAATAGTCTTAATATTCTAAGGTGAAGGGAAAAGTGTCATCATGAAAAATTAAAACTAAAACTAAAAGTGCTCCTGCTTAAGGGATAAATAGTTAACCACTTGATCCGAACATACAAAATAAAATTTTAATTATTTTGAAACATAAATAGTTATTAATGTTGTATGCATAAATATGGCAAGTTTTCGTTTTTATTAATTTGTTTATGTACCTCTATTGCATTCAAGCATCCCTAGATGCCAGGTAAAGATTGGTGGCAAAAATCTATTTTTAATCCTTTACACTAACAAGTTTGTAAGATTTAATCCATTATCTGATATTATAACACTTTTATGAATTGAAGAAAATAATCCATTACATTTACAAATGGAAGAAAATAACATTTATTTAATATCAGTTTATAACATTTGTTAATTGACTGTTAACATTCTTTTAGCTTTGTTATTGTCATTGTTAACTGTCAACTGACAAACATTATAACCTTATATTAAATAAAGATTATTTTTTTCGATTCGTATAAATGAGAGGTTAAAAGTGTCATAGTATAAGTTTAGAGTTAAAACTTATAAATTTATTAAAATAAAAAGCTACAAGTAAGTTTTTGCCAAAATTGATATATATATATATATATTTTTTATCGATGCCAAAATTGGTTTAGTGTTTTATATCTGGTCTAATTTAAGCAGATCATACACGTGTAATATATCTAGTGTAAACATTGTCCAAAGAAAAAAAAATATGGTGTAAAACATTACAATATTTATTTAATATATGGGAAAAAGAACAACTACAGTCAAAAGGAAGAACGCCGTCGTACTTGAAACCACCCGACCCGGCTGTCTGTTTACCAATTTTTTTCTTTAACATCACTAAAATTTAATTGATATTTATATTTTTTTAAATAAATAATTATAATATTTAAAAACATTAAATTTTAAATTAATTTAATTTATTAAATAATAAATATGTATTTTTTATTAATTATTAATTACTTGTAATAATCAAATTAATTAAAATGAATATTTTTTTTAAATAAAATTTAGTGATTTTAATAAAATAATTGATTACTACAACAACATCCATATATTATGTGTGTGGTATCTAAAACAATTTCCTTCCATTTCCAAAGCTAATCAAAATTGTGAGCAATGATTTTTTGGTTAAATTTTAGAACAAAATTATCTCAATAATTGATTATATGAGTTAATATGAGACTTAGTCCATCATCAATGATTATTCTAAATTTATTTAAATTTGATCATACCTATCATTCTCATAAAATTCCTCTCTCTCTTTGAGTCTAGTTTTTTATTTAAATAAGTCTTCTAATTTAATGTATGTAATAATTATTTTATTAAAATATGATAAAATAAATATAAATGCATTAAATAATATTTTATTAAAAAAAGACAAATGAACAATTAAATTTAAAAATCTAAACGCTCTAAATTACTACTCAAAATTGAGTTTATTAAAATTAAACGGGTAGAATATTACATAATAAAAAGATTTGTAATAGCATATAAAATAAAAAATAAAGAGAATGTCTTTCATTCAATTGAACTATGTACTAGTTTTTTATTATCTTACAAAGTTGGAATGGCAAAAAAATGAAAATGATTTAAGCTTAAATTAATTAGTATAGGAAAATAATTTTGAGATAATATTTTTATATCACATTTTAGTATAATTTAACGTGTCATTTAAATTATTAATTTTTATATTTATATATAATTTTTTATATTAAATATATTCATTCATCTAATAATATGTAAAAATTATATCAAAAAATAATATAAAAATATTATTCCTATAGAACCATTCATTAATATAACTTTGAATTTCAAATCTTAAACTTGATTAACCAAATTGATTGGTGTAGAATACGCAATGCTTGGGAAAATCTGGGAAGAGTTAGAAATATAAAATATAAAATTCTTCATCCAGTCCAAATCGATCATCCGCTATGAGCAAAAACCATTTGAAACTGACCAGTCAAACCTTAAATTTCTCGTATATACACCATCAAATACCACGTATCAAATGTTGGAATTCAAACATTAATAGGTGGTCTTTGGCCCGGTTCATGGGCAAGAAAAAGGAATTTCTGGTCACTCGGCGCCACCAAATTTCAACATTTCATTAGCAAAGCTGCCATCTTAACCTCATTTTTTTTCTTTACTTCACTTCTCCAACTTAGACTCGTAATCTACGCATTTATTACTTATGTTTCTTTATAATATATAAATAACAATTTGGTTTTTTTAATATTTAATTTTTATTAAATAATTTTATTTTATGAAAAAATTAAATTATTATTAATTCATATTTTATAGTAAAAAATTATCACTTTAAGAACGACCCATTTTGATTAAGTGACATTGAACTCTGAGTTAGAGCTGTTCACTTTCGGTGAGTTATACGTTCAAATCCCTCGGAAACCTTTTTTTCATTCTCTCAATTAATCCTGTAAATAATTATAAATTGTTAAAAAAAAATATCACTTTAAAATATATACAGTGACAAGTAAAATATGTCAGAGTAGCTGTATTCAGCTTTTTATAATTCTTCTTTCCTTGTTCCCCAAACATCCCAAAGCCAATGAAACCCCCTCGATGTTTCCTTAGCACTAACAAGTATTTCCCTCACGTTTCTTTGAATATTTGGTATTGGAAATTAAATCCAACTCGTTGTTTGAATTTTGAATGTTATTGTTGCTGGGAGATACCATAGTCAAGAAAGCAGTTCTTCCCCCACGCCTATAAATAACTCATTTTGCACATGGGACCATCACACATTAACCCAACTCAGGAAATAAAACATATTTCCCAACATGAATGCTTTAGCTAAATACTTCACCTTCTTTTTGGTTCTTTTATTTTTGAATTCAACTTTTCTTGAGATTGAAGGTCGTGATCCCTTTGATATCATGACTGTGTCTCCAAAGTATTCTGGGAAAAGGGTTGCTGATATCTTTGATGGATTGTGCCTTGGAGCAATGAAAAAGTCAGGTCCTAGTCCTCCTGGCGAGGGGAACAACCTCCCTTATAGTCAGACCCTTGGGGGCATTAAGGATGGCGGACCAAGCCCTGGAGGGAAGGGACACGGGTTCATGGAAAATGAGACACTAGGAGGGATTAAGAATGTTGGGTCCAGTCTCAGTGGCAAGGGGCACAGGTTCACTAATAGCCAGACTCTTGCAGGGATCAAAGACTCGGGTCCTAGTCCATCTGGACCGGGACATAAGTTCACTAATAACCAAACTCTTGGAGGCATCAAGGACTCGGGTCCTAGCCCATCTGGACCGGGACATAAGTTCACTAATAACCAGACTCTTGGAGGCATCAAGGACTC
>BPVZ01000013.1:1928128-1939067 GCA_020521535.1 Rubroshorea leprosula
TTTAATAGATTTAAGTAATGCCGCTTAAGACATATATTGTGATTATTATATAAAAAACTATTTTAATTTTATTAACTATCTAATTAAAGTACTTTACATAATATTGATATTAAAAGTAAAATTTTTAAATTTTTTTTATATAAATTAATAATAAAAATATGTAAAAATATTTTAAAAAATACACTTTAAAAAAAATCTCATTATAAATTACTAATTAGTACCAACTCAACATTGATTTAGGATAAAAAATGCCACCTTATTGTCATATATGTTAGGGGGGCTGATTTGTGTTTGTTTTTAGTTTAGGGGCTGATTTGCCTTTTTACCTCTCTTTTTTTTTTTTTTTTAAGATTTGAATTGTCCCATGTAATTTCGGTGTTTCGGTCTGATACGCAAAATACTCACAGATACATCGAAATTTGATCAAAAAAATTGAAATTTGATCGCAATGGATTTTGACTCTATATCGTTTCGATTTAGCTAAAAAACCGGTACATACCAGGCAGTGGATTTTTCAACATTGCTTTCATCCCATGCTTTTGTTCCATTTGCAAATGTATCATTTCCTATGATATAGTGTTAAAGAAGTTAAACAATCAATTATAATAAATAAATTTTATAGTCTAATGGGGTGGTTAGGAGCTTGTGAGATTCCAACTTGAATATATCAAGTTTAAAACTTTAGTCACATGGGGAGAGATTAGGAAAAAAAAAAAAAGAGTATTTTTTATTATATAACTTATTATTAAATATACCAAAAAAATAAAATCTAAATCTTAGCTTTAATTAATATTATTGTTATTATAGTAAATTTAGTTGTTTTTCCTCAATAAATTACTTAAATCTCTATATAACAACTTCTTGTATAACATAATATACCTTTCTTTCAATTTTGCTTTCTCTCTCTCCCATGCTTTAATTCCTTTTATATATAGCTTATTTGTTCTTGTATTAAAAAATATTGTTTCACCATTCCAGTTAATTTCCTTTTACTTGTATACTTTTTATAGAATACAAGTTTAATTATAGAATTTGTTTCAGAATTTTTCTGTATTTCATTTTAAGCTTTTATATACAATCAATCTCCCATGGCAACAACACTCGATTCAATATGACTAAAGAATTCGAAACTTTCAGCTTCTCAGTGATTCTCATGATCATTTTCCTTCCATCCTTTGTCTCCATATGGCGGAGCTAGACGGTTTTAATCACAAAGTTCTATCAAGGAATTTTTATTTTTATTTTTTTGAAAGCAATCTAGCAACAAGTCCGAGCCTCGTTGAAATGAGCAAACTCAAATATAAGAGAACTTGGAGGTCCTAGTCCTTGCCAAGGGAGCAACGTTTATTTTCTATTCATTTTTTTAGTACATATTATAAACTAAATTTGATTGAATTAGCAATAGACTAAACTTTTGTTACTCTCTCTATCTTAATTTTTTTTAGGTAATATGTATACATAAATACACAATTTGTCACCAAATTTTTAACCCCTTAAAAAAGTTTGACAACTATTGTTATTAGAAAATTAAAAAGTATTGTACAAGTTCCAATTGCATATTATTGCATAACACTAAGATTTTGTTTGATAATATTTTTCTATGCTTTAATTTTTATTTTTATGTCTTTTTATTATTCTAAAAATATATAAAATATTAATCAAAATAAATATTAAATATATTTTATATATTTTTAAAATATTAAAAGATGAAAAAAACAACAACTAAAATTATAAGGTAGCACTATTAAATTAAACATAACTATTAAATAGGATTGAACTTTTTAATATTGCTTGCCCTCCGCAATTCAATAGCCAACGTTTTATCCTTGGAATTATAAAATAGAAAACTCCTATTATTATTGTGTGACTAAATGAGAAGTTTAGCATATTGAGCTGAGAACAAACAACCTCAGGGTGTAAATTGTAAACAATTCTTGACATGGTTGTATCGATAGGGATTTAGTAAAAATAAAATACAATCTTTTAAAAAATTTTAATTGAGGATATGACTTTTTAAAAACTAATTAAGATTATTATATTTCAAAAAATTTTAATTAAGAATATGACCTTGTAATTTTACTAATGAAAGATTAAACATATATGCATGCTAACTAGTTGTCGCCATTTAAAAAAGATAAAAAAAGACTAAAAATTAAGTAAAGATTGTTAATCATGTCAATAGGTACACTTACTTAATTTTTTATTAGTAATATTATAAAGGCCACTTTTTAAATTAAATTTTTTTAAAATAATAATCTTAATTAATTATGAAAAAAAGACTATACCTTCAATTAATTTTTTTTTTAAATCTACAGTTTTGTTTTTACTAAGTGTATGTTTGGTATAATTGGTGAGAAATCCTTTTAAATTTTAAAAGTTTCAAGTATATTAAACACTATAATTTATGAAAAATGCTTCAATATTTTATAAGTTAGTCTTTTATCAATTTCATTGAAATATCAAAAGCACCAAATTGGTACTTTCATAGGAGTTTCTCATTTAGATTTTAATGAAATTAATACATTTTTTATTTTTTTATTTACAAAAAGAACATTTTTATAACAGTTTTTTTTAAATAAATTTCTATTAAAAACCCAAGTTACACCAACCGGCACACTAAATCTTTGGATCAATATTTAAAAAAAGGCAAAATCTAGGTACTCGTATACAAATCCAAGTACCGTTCAATTTTCAAACTTTTTCAATGAAAAAAAAGGAAAAAACACGCGCCCCTACTAGCTGATAAAAAACCAGGGAGCTGGGAGCAATAAAGAGGCACCAGAAAAAGATTTCTTTCCCTCTCAAAATCTCCCTCCGGAAAAACTCAAGAAGTAAGATGGGAACCTCATCGAAGGAAGAACAGGCCTCCGACGCCGACACCTCGAGCGGCGACGCTCCTCCCTCCGACACCAGTTTGTTCTTCGAGGGCGAGCGCGTCCTGGCCTATCACGGCCCTCGCATCTACAAGGCCAAGGCACGCCTTTCTCCTCTTCTCTTTCCCTTCTTCATTTCCATGATTTCTTCTTACTCTCTTCGTTTTCTAATTGTTTTCCTTCTCTACATACTGCATCTTCACCGCTTTCTTTACTCCTGTGAACCTTCTTGCTTCGTTTTGTTATTTCTGTGGTTTTACTCGGTTTTTCGTTTCAGATTTCTGAGATTTAACTCCTTGTTTCGTTTGCTGAAGAATTTGTTTGAGATAATGTTGAGCGATTTGCTTTTTTCGGACCGGACAACATAATTTGTAGCTCCTGGAGACCGATTGGTGGAATTAGGGTTTTTATGGTTACAACCTTTTTAATGTTATTGATTTGTACTAGATAGAATTATTTTATGCAAATTATTATGTTTAACATGCTAAAATGTAAATGCTGTTAATGTTATTGTTTATTGTTCTAAAAGCAATTATTTATAAGCCACAATGTAGTTGGGTTATATTTGCGTAAGTTTCATTTAGATGCTTGATGAGTATAGAAGATCTAAGCGATCACTTACTTGTTCTGTCTATTTTTGTGGTCTATGATAATGACGATCATTGTTCTTACATAGTGGTTGATTGTGACGAATTGACAATTCATACATAGGTACAATTGCTTATTGCGTAATCAAAATTGTTCAGTTTGTAAGATCTATGTAATGAATTTGATTTGTTATATGAATGCATTGAGTAAAAGGATCTTTGGAGTGACATAAAACAAGTAGACTAACCTATATATGGACTCCATGTGATTGGTAGAGAGAAACTCTAATTTCCTATAGTTATGGTAGGATGAAAGGTTAATGTTTAGAGGCCAATCACTGTCTTTTTTTATTTTATTGGGTGTATGAAGACAAGATAGCCTCTAGAAGCCAAAGATCAAGTGGTGCTGAGATTGTCTGGCAGTAGAGAAAGATTGATTGTTTGAGGTATTAGTTGTTATGTCAAGAGTAAGGGGATCGAATGGCTGTATTTTTTGATTACTGAGATTAGGACTTGGTAAGAAGAACTGAACTGATTATGTTGCCGAAAAGTTGAAAGGTGAGGTATTGAAGAAAAGAGGAGCCAAACAGATACAAATAGTTCAAAGAATCTATTATAAATTAGAACAGTTAAAGAATGTGACAAAACAAGGTAAGCATAAAAGAAATACTCAGGTAAACAGTTCTTTGAGAAGTCCAATAGACCATATTTCAATTTAAAAGGGCTACCATTTTATGGAGACTAAATAAATGTATATAAAGACATTTCAATCACTTTTACCTTGCTAGGTAGTACTTGCACTCCTATGCATGAAACACCTAGTTTAAATAAATGTATATAAAGACATTCGGCCAACTTTTACCTTGTTAGGACTTGAACTCCCATATATGAAACACCTAGTTCAAATCTTCACCTAAAAGACTAAACCACTAAAAATTACCAGAGAATAAGGAAACTTCTTTATTGATGTTTCAAAATCTTTTGTAGTTACAACCTAACCCTACTATTTTATGTCTTAGGTTCAAAAAGCTGAGCTTCGAAAGAAAGAATGGAAATATTTTGTTCATTACCTTGTAAGTCTACCTGCTATACTCTCTTTCTTTTCTTTTTGCAATTTAGTGATGCTTGTCAACAGCATTGTATTCAAGCCTAAAGTTTTACATGCTTAGTCCAGCTGTGCTGTCTAATATGGAGAGCAGGAGAAGCTAAATATTCCTGATTTTTATATTAAGAGGTGCCATATTTGCTGTTTTGCAGGGTTGGAATAAAAAGTGAGTGTGCCTTCTATCAGATAAGCAGCATGAGCTGTTATATTTTTTGAGTTCATATATTGGGTTCAAGGACCTTATAGGTTATTCTTTAATCTTTTCCTTCCAACAAATCTGCATCAATATGATAATTCTGTGTCTTGAGGTCTGTGATTTGGGTATTGTGCTAACCATCTTAAAGCAGCACCTTTTTGTACCAAACTAGAGTATTCAATAACTTGTTTCTCATTCTTTTCCCTTTACAGTACATATAATTTATTTTTGCTCACTACTGTGTGAAAATCGCTCTCTCAGTTTTCTTTCCTAACTTATGGACTTTAAGATATACTTAGTGATGCAACCCACTTTAAAAAAGTTCTAAGTTCTTTTTTCCCTTTTCTTTAGGTTGCAAAGTTACCCACAAAATTTTTTCTTATATTCAGTCTGCAGGGTAAATAAAATTTTCTTACATATGATTGCACTTTGCAGGGATTTTCCCAAATCCTAAACATTTAGTTTCAAGAAAATGAGCAATGGTCATTGCAAACTTTGCTTTCTCTGGTTGAATATGTTCCTTTTACACTTACTACCAATTTTTTTAATAATTCATTCATGCAATCATGTCATCATCAAGACTTGTCAGGCAGAGGACCTTTTATATTTAAGATGCTAGAAAATGTATGCTTCCATTGATGTATCCCCTTTTTCAAAAAGGGAAATGGAAATCATTACTATGGCTTGGACATCTTGCCAACAGTTGGGACGAATGGGTAGGTGTTGACCGGCTGTTGAAACATACTGAAGAGAATGTCATGAAGCAGCACGCCCTTGAAAAAAAACAAGGTGTTGATAAGACTTCTAAGTCTGGGCGTTCTACTCAGACCAAACCAAAAGGTCCCGCGGGTTAGTTAACCACATCTATTTTTTAACTGATCTATTATTTATTTTCAAATTTTCTAGCACTGTTTGAAAAACTTATTAGCTGCTTTAGTGTTTTGCTGTTTCTTCTGTTCATTTTCTGTTTGCATTTTTGTGAACATTTCTGTGATATCATTAGTCAGTATGTTGAACAAATGCCTTTGTTTATCTGTTCAGATTACTGAGCCATCCCATACTCAACTCAAGTGATTTCAATTGATAACTCTGTGTCTTTCTGTGGTTAAAATTTTACTTCTTTATTATTTTCTGAGAACATGACCTTAAGCATATAAATTGCAAGTTATTTGTGTGTGATAAGAGAGGATAGGTGAAAGTTTAGAGAATAAACTTATGGGGCACCTAACAATTTGGTGACCTCCTGTTTTAAATTAATAGAGTTATATGTACAAAGAGCGTAGATGTTTTATTTGCACGAAGTCACTAATTATGTCACCCCACAGTAGCATGTATGGCATCACTCCTGGAAAGCTTTTTAACTGTTTTCTGTTGTGACAACTCTCTCGTTGAATTTTGTTCATTTAGATTATTTTACTTTCTCTTTCTTTTGATAAATACATCCAAGTATTCCAATCAGGTTTTTGAATACTCTCATTTGTTGCTCATTGCTAGTCATGTTTTTTGCTACTATTAGAGCTTATTTCGTTTCCATTGTTAATGCTACTTACTATTTGTTTTGATTGAAGATGCAAAAGTGGATAAAGAAGACCTCAAAAACAATGGTATCCATTTTTTTGAATTAACTCTTCTTTTTTGCTTTCATTTTGTCACCTCTTTAGTGTTCATTGTTTTGCATCCATTGAGTTATTATTCATTATTGCCAGAATCATTTTTTAGTGCCCAGGTGGATATTGTTGCTCTTTAGCTTGGTACTGATTTCTTTTGAGCGGCTTATCTTCAATCTTTTTATTAACTTTGTTTTTATAATGTGTATTTGTTGTAGGGTCAAAAGGGAAGAAGCGAAAGGGCAATTCAGCCATTGAGGTCTGGTTTCCACATGATAACCATTCTTTTGTTTCCTGAATGGTTTTAAGATGTCTTGGTTCTTACCATTTTGCTTCTCTATCTTGGACTTTTCTTCCTATCTCTCTCTCTCTCTTTTTTTGGCCTTCTCTTCCTATTGAAATTTTCATTTGATATGTTGGGTGATATTTTAGAACAACAACTCATCTATGGAGAAGCTCATCAAAATTCAGATCCCATCAGCTCTAAAGAAGCAGCTTGTTGATGATTGGGAATTTGTTTCCCAGCAGGATAAGGTATTTTTGTTATGAACAGTTGGATTAACTTTCCATTATTCTAGTTTGAAGATTATTATAGTTGACTTGGAAGAAGTCTGTAAAGTTTAATTTGCCTACATTGATGTTAATGCTGCTATTTTTTATCTTTTCGTCATCACTGTCAAGTATTTTTAGATTAAATTTCTAGGGGCATATTCTTCTACACAACTTACAACTCTACAATCCCTTGGCAAATTTAGCCAATTCATTTATTCCCTACCTTTTTATTGAGTTTAGTTGGATATACCATTCAATTATACATGACTGAATGATAGGACATTGATTTCTTTTGCAGCTTGTTATACTTCCTCGATCACCCAATGTTGATGATATCTTGATGAAGTACCTTGAATACAGATCCAAGAAGGATGGCATGTGAGTTTTACTTTCAAATGTTCTGACTTGCTTGGTATAATCACTGTAACCATGAAAGTGTCCCATGTTCAGCTTTGAATCATAACTGTACTTGTTCCATGCATATGCACGGGAACACACATAGCAAGCAGATATACAATCTTGTCAGGGATAATTGCATGTTTATTCTTGTTTTAACTTATGTGTTTAATATGCATGAGGGTAAATAAGTTCCTAGGTAGTACCAATTCATGTCCTTGCTCTTCTGTGCATATTGTTCTATGGATTGTTTACATCTGTAATCCAAATCTCAAAATGCTGGCTTGGAGTGCCCAAGCTTACACCAGAGTCGTGATTTTTTTCATACAGAATGATGGATTCAATTGGAGAAATCCTCAAGGGTATTCGGTGTTACTTTGATAAAGCTTTGCCTGTGATGCTTCTTTACAAAAAAGAGCGCCAACAGTACCGAGAAGCAGTCCTCAGTGATGCCTCCCCTTCAACAATATATGGTGCAGAGCACTTACTTCGCCTCTTTGGTATGCTCATCTGTAAGACCAGTGGTCTATGAACATTATTCAAGTTTATAGCTTTCTTTTTATACTGTATGGATTCTCGGGACTTGACTGTTTTAGCTAAATACTGTGTTCTTGTGTTTGCAGTTAAGTTGCCGGAGCTGTTGGCATATGCTAATGTTGAAGAGGAAACATTGACCAACTTGCAGCAGAAATTGCTGGATTTTCTCAAGTATCCACTTCTATCTCCTTTCACTGTGTTTTTTACTTTTAGCTGTTTACTGCATCTGTACCATCTGGGCAGAATTTGGTTATCTCTATTCTGAATAAATTCAATGAATGGAGAGACAAAATGCCTTTATCATAAATGTTACTTCATTTTCTAAAAATACTTCTAATGCAATGCAGGTTTCTGCAAAAAAATCAGAGCAGCTTTTTCCTTTCTAGTTATGATGGGCCCAAAGGTTCGGAGGGTAAAGTAAAAGATGATTAGCCATCCAAACTTTTCTACCATCTCTGTTTTTTCATAAACTCCATTACCAGTTCCAGTTGACAAATTTGGCGGAAAGCATCTCCTGTTGTGCTGGTATACTGTCTTCCACTTCTATAATCCGATGGAGACAGCACCTTATTGTTGTTGTAACAGTAGAATTGATCATTGTTTGTTTACCTATCATCAGGATGTCCGGTGACATTTTATGAGATGTATAATAGCTAATGATTGTTTCCTCAAGCCTTGGTGTAATGATCTTTGTAGCAAGTACCGGTGATGAGAACTAGATATTGAAATTGTAATCCTTTTCTCCTTTAAATTGAAAGCAAGGCTGATTACATGTGTGCCAAGCAATTTATTTCATGTTTGTAAAAATATCGTGTTCATTTAATGGAAGTGTCATTTAGTTAACGACACCAAGATCAAGAAAATATTGCCTGCACACTCACTTGTTGAATTGTTCGCGATTGCTTCCAGCAACGTCCAGCACAAACCTGTACCTCACATCGTTCTTCTCCATCCTCTCAAATGCTTTGTTCACATGATCCATTTTCACCACCTCAATCATTGATGTCAATCCCTTCTCTGCCCAAAATTCTAGAATTCCCGGCGTTTCTTCAGTGCTTCCTAGGAAACTTCCAGTCATTGTCTTCCTTCCTGCATCATGCAACTTACCATATCACCAGTGCCCTCTATTAACTGAATAACTGGTAGGAAGGATGCAGACTATATTGGCAATGACATACCTAGAATTAGATCGTCTGAACTAAACTGGAGTTGTGTGGCAACCCCGACAAAAATCAGCTTCTCATCAACCTTGAGAAGTTCAATATAGCGCTGCAAAAGGTGAGGAGCAGGAACAGTGTCGAGAATATAGTCGAAACTGTTTGCTGTTCCCTCCATCTCTGCTGCATAGCAACCCACTATATAAGCATCCGCACCTAAATGCTCCAAAGCCTCCACTCTCTTCTTATCTGAAGAGCTTGTCACCGTCACATGATGCCCCATGGCCTTTGCTATTAGCACACGAAAATGATCAAGTCCTCCCTACCCCAGAATTCCTGCCTTCATAACCTTACCAGCGTTACTGAATTGCATCAGGGGACTTTATGCTGTCACCCCACAACACAATAGTGGTGCTGCCTTTTCTTGTGCTAGTTCTTCAGGTATTTTCACAACAAAACTGTACTTACTCTGACATCAATTACCTTTGGACATCAAAAGATTTAAGGAGCAAAAGCCAATTGGGATAGCCTTTTTCTTTCTCGACTAACTTTGACGAACCACCATGGCCGATGAATATCCTCCCTGAGTGGGTGTGCCATCTTTATAGATGTCACCATAAATGAAGATACTCTTGGGGAAACACTGTTCCATGTTGGAATTGTAGGAGGGCTGGTCCCCACAAGAGCCAACCATGCACCCAACTCCAACCGTGTCTCCCAGCTTGAACTTCTTACTTCTGAACCCAACTCCACAACCTCACCCACCACTTCATGCCTTCCAAAAAAATCCGAGTTAAATTTCTGTGGAACTGTTTGTGTTAGAATGGGGAATAGGGAAAACTGAAAAAATGGATATATACCCAAGGATTAAAGGGTAATTTGCGGGGGTAATCTCACTCCTAATCTGATGAAGATCGGTGTGGTCTATTCCACAGTACAAGACTTGCAACACCACATCCTCTGGACTTGTTTTCCTGTCCAGGGCAAAGACATAGAAACATTAGCATTTTAGCAGTTTAATTTTGAAGGAGACAGGTAAAGAGATAGGAGAATCACTTGAGTGTGAATGAATATGGTGAAAGATGTCCTGATGCATCTCTTGCAGCCCAAACAATGACCCTTACTCCTCCCATTGCCTTGCTTCAGTTGGGTAGACTTCCTGAAGGAGAATGAAAGAAATGTATAGGAAATATTATGCCGTGTGTTGCTTTGGAATTTTATATTCTCAAAGGGGTTTCATGGTGATAGCTTCTTGCCCAAGTATAAGGCCAATGCCAACGTAATATTGATTCATATAATTCTAGAAGATATCACATTCAACCTAGAAACAATATAAGTATATGTTTGGTTTAAAGAAAATAAAAAAGAGTGATAAATCTTTTCACTAACCAAATTGTAATAAAAGTCAGTGTTATAATTTAATTGATTAAAAAAATCGTCAATCATTTCACTTCAAATTAAACACACACAAGAAAAATGTTGCAATTTTACCTAATGGCGGCACTAGCACTTTGAATGCTTGTTGATTTTACATTTTCAACATTAAAGTATTATATTCAATTGGCTGAGTTTGAGTGGATTGCTCCAAAGGGAGATGAATTTGTTGTTGGCCTTGCTCATCACTTGCGTCATGCACTTTTTCTTTGTTACTTATAAAGATGGAGATGAGTTCAAACTTAAAACCTTTGAAAACCTTAATGAATCACATTATTATATATTATATTGAAAATTGACAGAATGTAAAAAGTCATAAATAATAACAAATTAGGTAAAAATGGAAGTGGACAGTCCTGTACTGTTGGCGCATGAAGAAATACAACAGAGACCACGAACCTTACAACAACCGTTTTGTTTATGGATTGAAGAAAAAGTAAAACACCCTTAAAAGTTCATCCAAAAAAAAAAAAGAAGGAAAGAAAAGCTCTGTGT
>BPVZ01000013.1:1948159-1963743 GCA_020521535.1 Rubroshorea leprosula
ATAATATAAAATAATTATTCTTTTACCACCCTCCTTGAAACAAATAATTCAAGTTCATAGGCAAAGGAGATAAAAAGAGAGAGCACAAAGCTAAACTTCCGTCGTAAGAATGTAGAAACCAATTATATACTTCCTTTATTATATTGTATTTGACATTTTAGAGAGAGTTTTGTTCTTATTTATCTGATGCTTTTAGAAATTCGATGCCCAATTAATTTGTGTTCCACTTTTGCCCTCTCGTGAACACAGCAGTATTACTCCACCAGTTAACGTCTAGAATCCCTCAACCAGCAATATTCCTTCTTTTCTCTTTCCTTTTCTGAGTTTTTTCCTCCAATAGAGAAATTTGAAGAACTTTTCGAACGTAGATGGTGGATTTTTTTTGGACAAGTAGATCATAGATTTGTTTCCCAAATTAAATTCATTGATCAATCGGATGTTTGGTCCTACAATTTAGACAAAGGGAGTAGATTAGGATATTGGCGACCAAAGGTAGAAGGGGAGAATTGTGTATAAAATTAAGGATTTTCATTTTAAGGGGTTATAGCCTTTGGGTTTCAGATTCTGCCATTTGGGTAGCTACAAGGGAGAAAAAAAAAAAAGAAGGAAAGAAAAGCTCTGTGTGGAAGTATGAGGAAAAGGAATTGTATAGAACATGGAAAGGGCAAAAAGACTTCATTTCATATCTTGGAGGCTGAGGTGTGATATCTAACATCAAAACCTCTCATTTTTTTTTTCTTTTTTCTTTTTTTTTTTTTTAAGGGTAGAAATATCTTTCAATTCTTTGGAATTGGAATGCAGAGTGAATTGAATATGAATTTTGTTTTTTACCAACCAACTGACGTATAATTTGTAATTGCATATCAATACAAAAAAATGAATGGACGACAAGACGCCAGAGAAAGAGAACGTTTAGAATTTGCAAGTGATGAGAGAGAAAAGGGTAAAAATATTATTTTAATTATATTTAACTTTAAAGTTAAAAGTTATTAATTATTGACTTAATCCTTATACAAATGGTTAAAATGTCTAATATAATAGAAGAGAGAGACTATTATATAACAAGCTACTTCAATTATAAAGAGTCTACAACTCTTTCAAATTATTTAAATAAAATTATATTTTATAAAATTTTACTTGTTAAAAGTAATTAATTAATTACTTAACTAATATTTGAGCCTAGTGATTTGATGACTATATAATTAATTATAAGATGCATCTTCAACTCTAAAATTGAGATTTAATATCTCTTCTTAAAAATTATAACACGTTCAAAAAAAAAATAAATGAACCACTTTACTAAACAAATTGAAGAAATTAAGTAGCACTCACGAGTTTAAAATTTTGGGACAATGAGAAGGATAAAAAGCAAAGTGTAAAACGCAGTTCACAGAGGCCCAAAACGACTAATCGTTCAAAAGTCACGTGCTCAGCCATCAGCCGTAGGTTCATGCTGAAATAATTTGGTAGCCTTTTGGAGGCACGTGGAAAACGAGCGGGATGGCGGCATTAGGTAGGGCGCGTCGCCTTTTTCTTCCCACGCCGGACAGAATCTACAGTTGTAATGAAAGTGCATTAAACTAACACGTGGAGACATGTTACGGGCCGAACTCAAAGGTACTGCCAAAGGAAAAGAATTGATAGTTCAACTTCAGACACAGGCGTCGCTGCCAATATTTATGTTTTCTTTCTCTCATTTCTCTCCACGTCACTAGGTTCGTTGAACTGGGACCCAAATAACTTGTCGTTTTCCTGTTGACGTGGCGGTCAAACGTCACTCGCTGCCTCCTTTTGAACCGTCAATGAGATAAGCGATAAGGAGGCCACGTAAGATGAAGACTGTGCCAGCTATAACGCATTACACTTTTGGATTTTATATATATATATATATATATCTCATCTTGTATACATAAAACATTTTTGAAAATTATATTTTATGAATTTATGAATTTATCTCATCTTTATTTTAAATATATGTTAAAAATATAATAAATATATTTTTATCATTTATTTTTATAAAATAATAATAAACTTTTATTTTAGTTTTATTATTATCTAAATAGTTTTTATTAATTAAATTTAAGTTAATTTTTATTAATTTTTATATTTTTTATATAAATTAATTATAAAATAATATATTTATTATATTTTTAATCTGTATTTTTAAAAAAATATAAATAAAAAATTTTAATTTATTTAACTCACATTTTTTATATATTCAAATCAAATAAATTTAAAATTAAAAATAAAAAAGAGAAAATGTTTGATCCAACCGTTTTTAATTGGTTGGATGCAATTATGCTACAGTGCATGTATGAGGCGCTTCCACCATTCAATTTATTAAAATCATTAATAATTATTAGTTTTTTATTTTAATTTAATGATTAAAAATATTTATTATTTATAGATTAAAATTAATTCACAAATAAATATTTTTAAATATTATAATTAATTATTTAAAAAATTAAAAATTAATAAAATTACAATTAAATTAATAATTTTAATAATTTATATAGTAATAATAACCTAACCCCACTGTAGCCTTTTTAAAAAAATACTTTTAAGACTTAAAAAATTTGAAAGAGAGTTTAATTTCTATAAAAGAATTCTACTTCCACCCTCTTTAAGAATTGAACTCCAAAGAAAAAAAAACTGTTATTTTTGTTATCTTTAAAAAAAATAAAAAATAAAACTAAAACGACGAACTCACAACCATGTAAGTTTGTCTTTCTTTATTTATTTCAAGGGAATGTCTTCGGATTCTAAATTAGTGGGGTAGGGATGAGATGATGCGGTGCTTACACGCGTGGATCTCAAAACATGTTACCCTCTTTCTGCTCAACTTCATGGTCTAAGGAATGGGTGTAAAGAAATAAGGGTCGAAAAAATCATTACTGCAAACATATATATAAATGATAACTTAACATAATAGCTCTTAATCATATGTGGGGTTTGGGAAGACATATTTTAGTGCTCCATTGAATGTTTTCACATCAATTTGATTAATAGTACAACTTTATAGTTGTATGGCACATTGGCATATTATTTTACAATTTCCGGAATAGCATGTTTTTAAACACACTTTAATAATCATTCTTTGGCATTATTTGTGCTTCCATTCCCCTTAAAAAAGTAGTTAGTGGCGCAACTACTTCTTGTCTCTTTTCACTTTCTTTTACTTTTAAATTAAATTAGATTGATAATAGAAAACAAAGCTTTGCAAATTGAAGTCCTTGCGTAGGGTTTAATTAATTTAGTCCATATGGAATTCTTTAATTATAAAAAAATTTCTTTGGGTCTCACCTTACTTCCATATGAAACTTTGTCCCCTAAGATCAGCAGAATCAATTAAGGCAAGAGGCAGGTTGAGGGGATCTAAACAAAATTAAGGTTTTGTTTGGTAATAATTATACCCTAAAATTCACAAAAGAAAGTACCACATGTTAATATGAATAATAGTAATATAAAGAACATTAATTAATTTATGCCAAACAGTGTTTTATGATCACTAGATAATATTTTATTTTATATATTAAAAAAAATTCAAAGCGCATGTTAGTACCACGTACGGGTGATTATCGACAATAATTATGCAGAAAGTAATCAAGCCACGAGACAACAAAAAAGAAAAAGAAAAAAGGAGGGTTTGCCTCTTTTCCATGAAGTGGGCGTAAATTAGTGGATATGGAACTAACCTAAACAGCTCGTGCTTGTGCTAATAAAGTAAAAGAGGAGCAATATATGGAGCATGAATGATTTCCCTTTCAAATGCTGTTGAAATGTAGAAAAGCAAACAAAAGAGTAGCGATCCCTTTCTAATTTATGTTGTGTATATAAAGGACTTATCATCAAAACTATAATCCAAACAGAGCCCTTAGCCACCCAATGATTTGGGCTTTTTGTCAAATGTGGTGGATCCCAGTGTCTGTTAGGTTGGGGGTCACTGTCATTTTGAGAGTTTTCTTGGGTTTTGATCCATTTTTGATGATATCCAGCTTTTAATTGAGGACAATCCAAGGTTGTGACTCAGACTCGAACTAGTTATCATAATTTAGGTAAGAACCAATAATCGTTTGTTTTCTTTGACTGCTCTTTTTGGTTCACAAAATGAAAAAAAAAAAAAAAGAAGGGATTTTTATAAGCAAGTATAAACTAATTTCACTAAACTTTTATTTTTAAATTTACATACATGATCCATGTTGGTGAGCCAAGTTGTACAACAGATCTCCATTCATCTTCTCTTGGAGGTAAGAGCTTTCTTGCCAAGCCAAATGATGAAAAAGAAACAAATGAAAAACCAGGAAAGGGCCTAATAACAAGACCTAACAAAGTAGCAATGATTTTAAAGTTTTGAGTAATTGCCTTAATGGAGGGTAGGTAGGCTGTGTACTTTTTATGGGGAATGCATGCAACATTGGTTGTTTGTGAGCAAAAGAAAATATTGCATTTAATGGATTTTTGTGATTGAAAATGTAGGGTCTTTATCTTTCAGTTAGGGTGGGTTCATTCCGCCTTTTCCCTTTGTGGCCACCGCTGTTTGTGTTTTCCTTTCTTTTTAGTCTCCGGTTTTTAGTCTTCGTTTGAATTGAGAGAAGTGTCTTCTGTCCCTTATTTGGATAAAATCATTAAGAAAGGGATAAAGGGAGAGGTAAATGCAAGGGGTCGAATTTTTTTAAAATTCCTTATTTTTAATTGTTTCAATTTGAGGGGATTTGTCTTGTTTTTATTTTTATTTTTTTAAAAAAATATAATTAAAATTTTTATTATAGGTTTAATTTTAATACATAAATTTATAAAATTTTAATTAATTGTGTAATTATTTTTCTTTAATTTATTTAATTAAATAAAAATATATAATCTAGGAATTATTTAATTTTTCTTTTACTAATTTTTATCCAAATAAATTAATTTTATTCTTTTTTTCGGTTTTCCAATTTTTTGTGGGTTAGTTGATGCTATTTGATATTTTGATGACGACCATTAATTGTTGGACATTATGTGCCTCAGGATTAAGTGATCAAAAATTTAGGAATTGAGGTGTCGCAATCTCAAAGTTGTGGTTACAACCCTCCCATACACATGGGTTTTTTTTTTTTAAAAAAAAATTTTGTATTGTACTTAAATTATTGAATCTATAACCAACAACTTATATGTCTCAATAGTAATGTTTTTTTTTTTTTTTTGTAAAACATAATATGCGAATAGAGTGAATTAAATAATAAAAAAATATGTTACCTCCCATTGTGTGTAAATAAAAGAAAAAAAAAAGGGTGATTGAATCTCTATATATAACTATAGCATTGTAAACGTGCTATTATATAATTATTTTTAATTTAAAATTTCATTCATATTTTACATCTTTTTTAATTATATATTAGAATTATAAATCTACAAATTTTGGCGTTATTATAGTTATAGCATTGCAGCTATGAATATTACGTCCAATGTAGTTGGGCCACCGCTTGACCACGTCTTCTAGTTAAAGACAACCGTGATAACTGGGCTGGGCCCGGGAAACCATCAACTTTTTTGAAGAAATAATGAAGAGAATTGAGTTTCCACCCTACCTTTATCTAGTTCATAATCATTAGTCTTTGTAGTATAATAATAAGATTTAGAAAATGAGATTTTATTGCAACAAGAAGAAAAGAGAGAAAGAGAGAGAGAGATCTTATTGAACCACTAACAATTGCTAGTTAGGATGCATACTACTTGATTGCAATTTGCAAGTGGACAATATTTTTTTTTTTTTCGGTTTCCCGTCCGGTATCCGGGGCTTTGCCCCGACTAATCCGGACCCGACCCGGGTCGCGCACCTGGAAATGGTGGGTGAGTCTCCCAACGAAGGCTGCTGCGTACGCAAGGATTCGAACTCGAAACCTTGCTTAAGCTGAAACAAGCCGCTTACCACTTGATTCAACCCTCCGTTGGTGCAAGTGGACAATATGAAAGAAAGAAAATCATTCAAAGATAATTTTTTTATCATTTTTTTTTTGTATAATGTCATATATTATTTAAATAATTATTATTTTTTATTCATTTAAAATTTATGATATTAAATATATCTATTTATTTAATAATATGAAAAAATTATATTAAAAAATTATATAAAAGATTATTACTATGTCACTGCCCATTAAACAAAATGTTTACTGGAATTTTGTCTCTTTCTGATTGAACAATCAAAGCGTCCAAACCACTCAACATCATCTACAAAATTGGTTAATTATTAAGTACAGATAATATGTTGAGCGGCGGAAACTTAAAACGGTAAAAAGAAATTGCTTTCATAAGTAATATACAAGTGTTTAATATGATAATACCGTACCCAAAGAATTGTAGTTTAATTAGTAAATAAGTTTAGTTTTCACTTTATTAATTAAGATTTGAATCTTTAAAATCATTAATAAAAAATAATTTTTCATAATTTTTCTAATTTTAACATAGATGATCTATATTAAATCATATTAAAGACGGAATAATTTTAAAGTTAGTGTAAATTGACCTGAGAACATTACTTAAAAAAAAAAAGGTTAAATCACCAATTTGGTCTCTGAACTATTATACGGATCCTCAATTTAATCTTTAAACTTAAAAAATCTCTAATTTGATTCCTAAATTATTGTACGGATCCTCGATTTGGTCTTATTGTTTACCAATTTACCCAAAGTTGGTTCTTCTATACAAAAACCAACTGACGCGTTTTATTATTAACATAACATATGACCGTTGAGTTACTATTTTTAGTTGTTAAGTTACTATTTTTTGCCGTTGAGTAACAGACACATCAGTTGTTTTTTGTACGAAAGGATCAACTTAGGGCAAATTGGTAAACAATATGAACCAAATCAAAGGTTTGTAAATAATTTAGGGACCAAATTGAGGGTTTAACCTAAAAAAAATTTAAAAAACTGATGCTAAGGTCGGGGAACCTCTGCGAAGCACACATTGGGGTGGACCACGCGTTACTCGTCATAAATGAAAATATGATTCAATAGTCCAACCCAAAGTTAAAAAATATGGGCCAAATATCCACAACTATAAGTCCAAGATATCTAGTCAACTAGATCCATAATCTGACATTGACCCAACCAGAGTCCATAGCAACGACATTGAAGGTCCAATGGGATTCCATCTTGGGGACCAGGTCCATTTAAGCCTGGGCCTGTAAGAAAAATCCCCAAAAGGAAAAAAATGTTAAAAGCATTATTATACACGTGTCACTGTTTCAGTTTCTATGGCGGTGACATTACCGTCGCCGTGGCTCTCATCCGTTCCCCTCCTTCCCCGACCAACCCGAAATTTCAGAAAGATCTCGACCTTCATCGTTGCGGCATCAATCCACTAATCTCCATCTCCATCGCCACCCATGGATCAGCACCAACAACCTCCGCAGAAGCGCGTTGTAGTCTGCGGAGGCGGTATCATCGGAGTTTGTACGGCTTATTTCTTGGGTAAGAAAGGCGCCGCCGTCACGCTCGTTGAGAAATCCTCCGTGGCATGTGCGGCCTCTGGGAAAGCCGGCGGCTTCCTCGCGCTGGATTGGTGTGACGGCGAACCAGTCGCTTCATTGGCCCGGGCTAGCTTTAATCTCCACCGTTCACTATCTGAAGAACTCAACGGCCCCGAATCCTATGGCTATAGGCCTCTCCACGCTCTCAGCCTCACTGTCGATGAATCGCAATCCCCTTCCTCGGGCTCCAAACCGTCCCGCGAATCCGCAATCCCTTCTTGGGTCGACGGTCCGGCGCGGGGCCTCAGAACTATCGGGACAACCCGAACCACGGCCCAAGTACATCCTCAGCTGTTCACGAAAACTCTCCTAAACACGGCGATTGAGAAATTTGGTGTTGAGGTGGTGATAGGGAAAGCAGAACAGGTCCGAGTTGAGGAGGGGCGAGTTGTGTCTGTGGTGCTTGAGGGAGGACGGGCAATTGACTCGGAAGCGGTGGTGTTGGCCCTTGGACCATGGTCTGGGAAGTTCGAGATGCTGGCGTCGATCTTCAGAGTGTCCGGCTTAAAGGCTCACAGCATAGTATTGGAGCCTAAGGAGCCTGATGCCATAACGCCCCATGCCCTTTTCCTTAGCTACTACCCTTCTCAGGGAGGAAAATCTATGGACCCTGAAGTATACCCTCGCCCCACTGGTATGCTTGCTGCATAATTCCTAATTTTTGATGAAATTCATGGTAGTTTTATATACTAGAGATTGAATTCAAAGATGAATTCTCAAATGTATTGTTATTTCTTAGGGGAGGTTTACTTGTGTGGAATGTCTGCGGAGGCGGAGGTGCCTGATGATCCAGGGCAGATATCAGGCAATCCGGAATCAATTCAGATGCTAAAGAGGGTGGCAAAGATTGTGTCCAGCCATCTGGCCGAGGGAGAGGCACAAGTGAAGGCAGAGCAAGCATGTTTCTTGCCATGTACTGATGATGGTGTGCCTGTCATAGGAGAGATACCAGGTGTCAAGGGCTGTTATGTGGCTACCGGCCATAGTTGTTGGGGCATTCTCAATGGTCCTGCAACTGGGGCTGCCATGGCAGAGCTGGTGGTTGATGGCCAAGCTAGCATTGTTGATCTTAGTCGGTTTAGTCCTGCTAGATTTGTTGCCCGTAGGCAGGTAAAGATTTGATTTGTTGATTTATGCTTCTTGTTGTAAATCCGTTGTCCTAAAACAGGGCTTCAGGTTTGCTATGGAACTACATGAACAATATATTGATTAATAATATTAATGTCTTAGCGACATTATTTTCTTACGTTGTTCTTATACGATGTGAAGCATAGAAACTCTGGATGACTTTCACTTCATGCAATTGTTTTCTTTTTCGGAGCAGTGAAGTCACTATAGTATCCAAACAGTGGACTTGTATACGTATTGTAAAAAAGAAAAGAAAAGAAAAAAAAAAAAGGCATTGTAAACTAGAAAATAAAGGAAGCATGGAGGGTTATATTGTATGGTTTTCAATTATCTGGTCCTTATGGCTTTGGAGGAACCAAAAGCTGTTCAATGAGGAAGCAGACTGCCTTACGAATGTGCTGGAATTGATGAAGGAAAGGTCTTTTAGTTGGATAAAAGCAAGGATGGATGGCCAGGAACTGTCAGTTGACGCATGGCATAACCAACCATGAGAGGCACTTGATAACCAGGTACGTGACGCTTAATTTGATACAGCCAGTGCTTTGATGGTGGTGCAGAGAAATATGATACAACATACAGCACAGAGGCACAGGGAACCTGGCTCTTTTTCCAGTTCAAGTTGCATAACTCTAATTCTCTATATTGATCTTGAATGCTTATTGGCTGAACTTATTGCTGGATTTATTCAATTTAACTGGTTGAAGATATGTAAAAAAAATAATTGGGTTTTAAGGCAATGAGGTTGGAAAGATTAGAGTTCTTATTTTGTTATGCACGTTAGGTGTTCAATCAATTACCTAAGTGGGGTTGTGTTGGTGTTTCAGTGTTTGACATATTCTAGAATTTTGTTGCAATTTGTACAGGAGTTTTCATACGTTGTTTTGGCAACATTGATTGGGCGAGATTTGACATTCATTTTCAGCTTAAGGATCTTTGTTAATGAGGAAGAAATGGGTTAAGGTATCCCTTGTACCTCCTCAGTAATACATTTCTTTGCTGATGAAAAAAAACATTGCATGAAAATAACGTAGCTGTATCATTGCCCATTAAATAAATAACATTGGCTGAAAGTGATTTTAGAAGACTTGTAAGAATCAGCTGGTCGAAGAGGAAGAGGTCCTCAGTTTTAGAACACCAGACCTTTCTTGATCTCTTTCTTTGGGCCTGGAAGTGGCTCAAGAAGCTGCAGGCTCAATTTGACGACCCTGCTGTCAGTCCAGTAATTGGACTCGCTTTCATGAGGAGAGACTTTGGCTACAACAATGTGCTCATAAGATGACAAGAAGCATGGTTCTTCGGGGCATTGAGCCATTGATGATGCATGTGAAGCCATGTGCGAACACGAAAAGCAAGGCAATGTCAATTGACCTGAACTCATGCTTTGAGTGATGAGTCTGCATTTTCTTCTTGTTTAGTAATTGCAATTACAGAGCTAATTAAATCCAGTCTACAGTTGAAAAAAAGTCTATCAACGACTGTAGTATGGAATGTTCAGAGCTAAATTTTAAGCATTAAATGTCCCCCACATTCCGGTTGGAGTGGCTTCTGTCTCCAAGAATTCCACAGGAATTAAAAAGAAAATAAAACAGATTCTCCCCATAACCCATGTTTCTCTAGGTTTGACTTTATGCTCCAAAAAGGTTGTTTGTTTAGTGGAATAGCATGTGGGATTACAACTAAGATATAGCTGTTTAGTTTTGTACATAAAATGTATTTTATGTGCTCAACCATGCGACAATAAGTAATTGGATACGGTGGAGCCTTAATAATGGAGTTATCATTCCCTTTCAATAATTTTTATTTTACAGTTTAATACATTTTAGATTATAAAATATAAAACTTACAAAGATAAAATTTCATTCGTGGTAAAATACTAGACCTAATTATCATGGATTCCCCCACAACATTCAAGAGGGTATCTTTGCAAACCCAAGTCATAGATCATAATTCTCAGGATATCAACCAAAAATAAATATATTTTTTTTCTATAAAAACAAATGAATTGGCTGTTGCAATATCCCTTCGTCTTATTCTTCCCGCTGAATACTAGATTATTAGGTTGGAATATATGCTAGGAAAATATATTGCTAAAAGTAGATTCTCTAACTGTTTTAATATTAACCTGCACTTGCATTGACATTGACCATGTTAGATTATATTATATAATAATTTGAATTATGGTAAGGATTTGAAAATTAAAAGGAGAAGTTGGCTTGATGCATCGTTTACCAAAACTGATGAAATTAAGCAGGAGTAATATAAGAGAAAGTCTTTTTTAAAATAAAAAATAAATTAAAAAATTATTTTGCAATCTAAAATATACTAAATTGTAAAATAATTACTCTTAAATTGGGGTAGGATCTCTTGATATCAGACTCTCCTCCTCATTTGACGGCATTGATTTTATAATTTGCATTGCAAAATAAAAAACCTAAAAGAAAAAAATTGGTTGTTTTGTGCGGGTTTTGGACACAGATCAACCCCTTCCGCCTTCACCCTAGTAGTTAAGAAGATTAAGGTATGATAGTTAAGCAAAAAGTCAGCCTTTTTTATTTTACTTTTTTGAATTTTTTGGTGTCTACAAATTGAGGAGGGTGTGAATTCATTTCTAGGGATGGACAACTATGTACATACCTACCATTTAGGTTTTGGAGAATGTCCAAATGTTTAGAAAATTGATTTTTTTTTCTCCCTAGTACTTGATTTTGCATTCAATATCTATGGGACCATTAGTTTTGTTCCAAGAGAAATTAACTAATTGCATTAATGAAATTAAGCTTATGACTAATCCATTCCAAAAGAATGATGCTACCAACTAGCTGAGATCTGAAATGCAGAAGAGATATAAGGCCTAGAAAGTTAAAGATCCTACATTTACTTGTCTATGAAGAGATGAAGAAACAAGATCCGCCCATTTTGGCAAGAGAAAGCTCAAAAGCATGGTCATTGAAGCAAACATGTCTTCTGCATTCTCAATGCTTAAAGAAGAGGAAGACTGTGGAAGAAAAGAGGCTAATAAGAGTTTGAAAATGCTTAATCTTTATCCGAAAAGGTAATGTAATTAAGTTTCTTTGTGTCAAATCTTTTTGATCATGAGGAATGGGGGATGGCAGTGGATCCGGATGGACCTTTCCAAAAGGTTTTACTGTTCCTCTTAATTAGTCAGCATCTTTGCCTCCTTGGTGCCATGTACAGCTTTCAGCATAAAGAGAAAGTTCAATGCTTTAGAGCTTTAACCCAAAAGCAAAAGGTGATTGAATTATTAATACATGGATGTTTGTAGAAATTTAAGACTCTCCTAATCTTTGATTATAATTACAAAGTGTATTAAGGAATGGTCCACCAAAAGAAGCAGGCCCCTAGCACTGGATCTGTTAATCTTGGATTTATCAATAGGTTAGGGTGATTACTGATCACCTAGTTCTTAATTTTACTTAATTATTTTGTAATTAGGAGGGTAAAAGCTGCCACAATGGTGGATGACATGGTGCATACAAACCCCCCACAAAACCGGAGAGATGGTAAAGCCTGGAAATGAAGTAGGGGTGCGCAGTGAGGAACAAAATCCAAGCACCCAAATTGTGCTGCCTCTAAAACATGGCTTGTTGCCAATGAAGCCAAACCCAATTAGCCAAATCTACATCAGTACATTGGATTTTTGCAAAAACGGGTCAGAGGAAAAAGTGCTGTCTTTTTTGTTGGTTTGCATCATCTTTTCCACCGTCAAATTGGAATTTTGGGTCGGAATAATCTAGCTGGCTTCTTTTCTTAAAAAAAAAAAAAAAAGCTTTGTTTATAAACAACCTAGCGGCGGCAGGGCGCACGCCCTGGTTATTATTCATTTGCTTAGCACACTTACTTAGAGTAACTCAATTATTGAAAAGGTCAAAATTAAAGGTAAAGTTCCAATGTGAAGCTTACTCGAGAAATTAGCATTTGGTCATTTTCATAACTTCAAGGATTAATTTGGCTGCTAAATGTCTTGGGTTCAACATCTTTCTCCATTTTCCCCTTCAAGATCACTCATATCATACCTTACATACGCAGCTTGTTTAAGGAGCCTCCGAGTTAGTGATCACAGCTAGCACTCTGGCAGCACGGACGCACCACCAGTCACACTCCAAAAACATTGAGGCAATCATTGGAGACAATTTTTAAGATATAACACAATTTTAATTAAATACTATCAAAATATGTTCACACTATTAGTTAGTCAACTGTGTACACTATTATGATTAGTGGTATATAATCAGCTTGATTTTGTACAGTAAAATATTGCTGGTATAGACATATATATTGACGCCTTATCTATGTAGAATTAATTAAAAAAATAATACTTTTCTTAATGTTCTCTTTTCAACGTTAAGTTTTAAGTAAATAATTGATATATTTTTCGGTTCAACATATTTAATAACATTTATCGATTTAATCCTTAAAAGTTATCTTTAAAATTTTTTTTATTTTGAATTTAAATTTAAAAATATTAATTTTTTACTGATTAAATAGATAAATAACATTAAATGTATTAAATTAAAAAATATACCAATTATTATCATAATTTCTATCATAATTTCTAACATGATATTAGAGGCAGGTCAATTATAGCCAGACCCCTCTTTCAAGCCCCCATGTTCTTCTTTATGTCTAGGTCTCGTGTTCCCTGTGTGCGCGAGTGCAAAGCTCTGCTCTGACGCGCCCAACGAGCTTGTGCCTTAGGGGCATTTGAAGTTCGCGAGACAAGCCTAGTGGAGCACATGAGGGGCATATTAAAGTGAAAAATTCTACATTAAAAAATAAAAACAGAAACATGTGATTTACATATGATATAAATTACTTTATTTATTATTAAATAATTTTAAATTAAAATCTTTTATTATCTAAAACCCACATATTTTCTAGCAAACAAATTATACACGTTCTTTGCAGTCTCCTCAAATATCAAATATGAGCAAAGAGCTTTAAATCTTCTGAATCCAATAACGACCCATTGATGAGATTGTATGAGGGCGACCTTTGGACCACCATAATAAATGTTGCACTAGATGTGAACAACTAGCGCTCCAACATAGTAACATTTAGAAACATTAAATATACATTTGTCCATAAATTTTATAGTCAATTTTCACACAGAACCCTACATGCTACAGCTTTCAACTTCATATAGATGTCCTGTAGCAAAGATGCCACTCTACTTGATATCTATCTATTCAGAGAGAAAAGAATAAAAGAATTTAATCATTTCTACTGCATAGCATTTCGGTTTCATGAAAACTTTTGGTTTTGTTGAGCTGTGAAAGAAACCTGCACTTCTGTTCTTGCAATTTTTTATATATTATTTTTGACAAACCTCCATCACATGGTCTCTGAAACTTGCTCATCATCATCATCATTCTCTTCAGAAATCTCAGTTACCTTCTCTCTCTTTTCCTCTCTCCGTTTCCCTTTTCTTCATAATGAGGGGTCGATTTGAAGAATCATGAGGGTTGTGGGCTTTAATCTCCATTTATGGTGGGGAATTCTTGTTTCTGTTCTTGGGTTTTTGGTGGTTGGGTCTTTTGGGTTGAATACAGATGGTGTTCGTTTGCTTTATTTCAAGTACTCTGTTCTCAGTGATCCTCTGTCCGTGCTAGAGAGCTGGAATTTCAGTGATGAGACACCGTGTTCGTGGAGTGGAGTGGATTGCACGGCGGTGGGAACGGCGGATGGGTATCTTAGGGTCACCGGTTTGTCTCTTCCCAACTGTCAGCTTCTGGGTTCGATTCCGGCAAATCTGGGTACGATTGAGTACTTGCAAATTCTTGACCTTTCCAACAATTCCCTTAATGGGTCTCTGCCGTCGTCGCTTTTCAATGGGAACCAACTTCAGTTTCTTGATTTATCAAACAATTTGCTCTCGGGGGAGCTGCCGGAGACGGTGGGGCGGTTGCAAAGCCTCCAGGTTCTTAACCTTTCTGACAATGCATTGGCGGGAAAGCTACCCGCCAGTCTCACTACAATCCAAAATCTGACTGATGTTTCTTTGAAGAGTAATTCCTTCTTTGGCAATCTTCCTGGCGGGTTTCGATCTGTTCAAGTTTTGGATCTATCCTCCAATCTTTTCAATGGGTCCCTGCCTGCGGATTTTGGAGGTGCCAAGCTACGTTACCTGAACGTATCTTACAACAATATTTCCGGTGACATTCCGGCGCAATTTGCAGAGAAAATTCCTGGTAACGCCACAATTGATCTTTCGTTCAACAATCTTACAGGAGAAGTTCCGGATTATGATGTTTTCAAGAATCAAGACCCGAAATCCTTTTATGGGAATTCTGATCTGTGTGGTGAAGAAATCAGAAATCCGTGCACAATTCCTTCCTCGCCGTCATCAGCTCCTAATGTTACTGCACCGACTTCTTCTCCGGCGATCGCCGCAATCCCCAGGAAGATACCAGGAGAAGGGGCTGAAGAACAAAAGCAGAACGGATTCAAAGCAGGAACTATAATAGCAATTGTAGCCGGAGATGTCGCCGGAATTGGAGTCGTCGCTCTGGTTTTCTTCTTTGTGTACAGATTAAAGAGAAAAAGAAACGTCGAGACTACACAGAAGCAAGAAGCAAACACGGCGAAAGACACTCGGTCTGTCTCGGCGTCGTCACCGGAATACAAAGGATTCACGAGATGGGCGTGCCTGAGAAAGAGAGCAGATGATGAAGATGGGTCATCCGACACCACTTCTGATGACGATCGAGAAGATTACAAAATTCATGATGATCAACGGCAACGGGAGCATCAGCAAGACAAAAAGGGCACACTGGTGACCGTCGACGGGGAAAAGGAGCTTGAGCTGGAGACTTTACTCAAAGCTTCAGCTTACATTTTGGGGGCTACCGGGTCCAGCATTATGTACAAGGCGGTGCTCGAAGACGGCACCACTCTGGCTGTTCGCCGGATCGGCGAGAGCAGC
>BPVZ01000013.1:2003730-2014595 GCA_020521535.1 Rubroshorea leprosula
AAAAAAAAGGGTGGGTTAAAAAGTTGAAAAGGATAAGGTTTTTTTTTGGGTAATCCAAAGTGGATCGGTTTAAGCGAACCGAGCGGTGAAAGCACGACCCTAAAACAGAGAGAGCCCGGCCCGCATTCTTACGTGAACAGAGAAAAATCATTTATTTATAGAGAGAGAAAATACACCTTGAAAGACCAGAAAATAAAAACACAAAGAACCGCCGAATCACCGAACTTTTTTTTTTCCGGGGCCACCAATGGAGACAACAGCCGCCAGCGGTGCCCTTGGCGGGGACGATCTATCGTCGTCGTCTCCGATCACAGCCATATCTCGGTGGACCTTTGCTTTGTCCCAGCGGTACCAGCACATGTTGGACCAGACGGTCCCACACATCTTCCACCGCTGGATCGCCTGCCTGGCGGTGGTATTCATCTACGCTGTGCGAGTCTACTTCGTCCAGGGATTCTACATCATCACCTATGGCCTCGGCATCTACATGTTGAATCTTCTTATGGGATTCCTTTCCCCTCAGGTTGACCCCGAGATGCAGGATGGACCGACGCTCCCGACTCGTGGATCGGATGAGTTCAGGCCCTTCGTTCGCCGTCTCCCGGAGTTCAAGTTCTGGTGCGTTGTGTGTTCCCTTTCTATTCCATTTTCACTAATTTTGGCTGATTTCAGATTTCATGTTTAATTTTATTGCTTTGATTAGATTGAAATCAAATGAAGGATATTACAACGTAATAATTAGTTCTAGTATTTGGCTGATTAAAAAAAAAATTTTGTGTCCTGGATTGTTTTGAGCAAACTGACCAAAAAGAAAAGATATTTTTATGTGAATTTAGAGTTAATGAGATTGCCAAAAGACCTGATTATTTTTGAGCCCTGTAAAGAAATGCAGGTTGGGTGCGGTAAATTAGAGATGCCAATTTTCTTTTGAAAATATTGTATGCAGTCAAGAGGGAACCTTTTCTTCTTCCCATCGAAAATGCCAGAAATTTGCTAAAGTGCTTGGAGTATATAATTATGTAGGGGCTATATTACCATAAGGCTCTAATACTGCAGAACAAAGGTGGTTGTTAATATGCTGCAAATTTTCGTTATCATGTTTTCTTCCATTTTGTGCCGTTGCTGATTGGAGTTAACTAAGTTATTACCATCCAGTGAGCTTTATTTCATATCCTTGCATGTCCACTTCTCATATTTCTACTTTTTGGGGTAGTTTAGCTCTGGGGTAAGTGGAGATTTCATGTTTTATTGGATTCATAAGAATGTACTGTTTTGCATTCTGATTTTGCCCCTTTATATTTCAAGGTACTCCATTACGAAGGCTTTCTGCATTGCTTTCATTATGACATTCTTCAGCATATTTGATGTGCCTGTATTTTGGCCCATACTCCTTTTCTACTGGCTTATGCTTTTTATTCTCACCATGAGGAGGCAGATACTGCACATGATCAAATACAAATATGTCCCTTTCTCATTGGGGAAACAGGTATTCCTTAAACTGACTTACCTTCAAATATGTTGTCATGACATGTTGTATCCTTATTTTCTTCATAACTGGTGTATGCTAGATTGTGTTAGTTACATATTTATTTCTTCTTTTTTAAGCTGTGTTTGTTAATTGAACTCCAATTTTCTTTCTTTCAATAGCGGTATGATGGCAAGAAGGCAGCTTCAGCTGAAAGCACGAGCCTTCCTAAGGATTGAATTACTCAGGTTGTAGGATCCATGCTGCTTTACTAAGTTGTATCTAAGAGACGGTCTGGCCATTCCTTTTCCAATATCCCCCATTCAGTATTCTTTTGACTGCTGAAGATCTGCAAGGATGTGCTGGTATAAGTTGTCTTTGAGACCAACAGTGGCATGCAGTATATTTATTCTTTCCCTGGCAATTTACTGGGTTAGCAATCAGATACCCCATCAAAATTTTAGTTTAAGATATTAGCTAAAGAATTAATATATAGGATAGGCATGCCTTGCATACAGACAACAGTATCAATTAACCAGCACAATTGGTTTATTTTAAACTCAGTTTTGAAAAATGTACTAATGGTTTCATTGCTCTCATGTTGTCAATGCAATGGATCTTAGCCGTACTTATATGTGCCGTGCTCTTTTAGCTTCTGAATCTCACATTCTTCCTATGAAGCAGGTAGTTTGAATGAATGCATGTTGTTTGCCCTTTCTTTGATGGCAATTGAAACCTTTATGTTGTGGAATTAGGCAGGCCATGTGGGTTTCTGTTTCAAATATTTTATGATATGTAAAAGATAATGTACATAGATTCAGAAAGTGCCAACCAGTGGGTAGAGCAAGTGGCACTTGCTCTCCAACAAGAGTGAATAGCAGCTGTAGGGCTTGTATTACTCGCTTTCTTTTCCATTTCCTTTCTCCAGTAATTGGCTGCCTCAAAAAAAAAAAAAAAAATGGTAGAGAAAGTAAATAATGGAAGTATGAAACAGCTTAGCATAATAAAAGAATATGTCAGCGCTGTGAAAACGTTTTTATTTATTTATTCTAACACATTCAGAATGGGATTCAATTCATTTGAACCCAGATATTATACCTGGTAGCTGCACCCTTATCCTAGTGCCCTTCAGGTCCAGGAGCATGTTTAATCGATTATTGAGGGCCAGTGAATGACTTGAAATTGAAAAAAGGGGCCACTGAATGGTATGGTTTCAATTTTCTAGGGATATGGACAGAATATTAATAGCTCCAACCAAATTTTCAGCTTACTATTTTATTTTTTGGAACTCAAACAAAAATTCAGCTACCCTTCTCAATTACTTTGGACCAGCACCAGTCAGCACCTTGTTAATGGTTCATCTAGTTTCTAGAATGCAGCTAACTTTCTCAATTATTTTGGACCGGCAGCACCAGTCAACAACTTATTAATGGTTCATCTAGTTACCTTTTACATTTTTGAAAACTGAAATTGAATCACTGTGATCTTTCATCATTGTAAAAGAGATGTAAAATTTTATATGATTAATTCTTTTTATTTAGAGTGGATGAATTACTCTTTTGATGGCAAACAATTATTGTAAGACTTCATTAAGCAATATGAAAACAACATATGACTGTATATAAAGCCACAAGCATTTCAACAACTTGCTGGAAAGGGCTAAAGGAAACAGGGCAAGTCACATAAGATCCATTTTAATAGTAACTTGTTCTCCTAGGTGATGGTTAAAGTTGCTTTATGTAGAAAAAGTATTCAGATAGATAAAGTTTGAAAAAGGAAGCGACATTGAATTACATAACAATATCAGTTTTCCAGTTGCTGCTGTGAAATTTTTGATAAATGGCAATCTATGTACAACAATAATTATCCAAACATAACATAAATGGTCCTGCAGTCCTCTGGTTAACATAGATCAAGAACAGGGCCGTTTTCATGTTGAACTGAACAATAATAATACTTCAAATTTTCTTTCTTGGAACCCAAACAGCAATAAGGAGCGGTTTCAAGAATCAAACACCTTCAAGAACTGCTGATCAACTTCTCGGTGGTTGCAGAATCCTCGTAGGATCTAGTTGGATTGGGTCCATTCTTAACAGGATAAGAAGCCTCCATTGCAATGCCACACTTGCCTGTGTATGTGTCAACCACATTTCGCTGTATCTTGATGTATCCCTCCTCACCCCAGAATTTTCCCCATGAGTTCCTCACAAGCCAGTAGTCCACACCTTTCTCTGTGCCGTACCCAACAGCCACAACAGCATGGTCTAGAGCCGACCCACATTCCCCAGTAAATACTCCCTAAGATAATCCAAAATCAACGAAAAGGTTAAAAATTTTACGTAATACATCTACCTTATCACCAATTCATCAAGAAGCAAACATGGATTTGATATTGGCAACACTCTCTAAGGTTTCTAGATCTCCTATATCATTCATGGACAACAACAAATTGAAAGAATAAAGAATGAAGAGTGAAGTCAGCTTACAGATTCGTATAGCTGCAATGCCTTGCCAGTGGCCTCTATGGCAACGCTCACAGGCTGATGTGCCACAGCCTTCTTCAAAGCTTCCTCATCAAAAGGCATGACATCCTCGTACCCATCAATTGTAACAACCTTAGCATTCACCTGTTAACAATCCAAGAACATAAAAATATCAGAAATCAAGACAAAGTCAACTTCTTGAATTGCAGATTACACACAAGAATTGTCAGCACGAAACTGACCCGGTCTAGATCACATTTGCTGTCCACGGCGAGGTAGGGATAGTCTTGCTCGGTGTCCAGGCCACCATTTCTAATTATGAACTGGAAAGCATAGTCCATGAGGCCTCCATTGCATCCAGCATTGTATGATCTGTCACAATCAACCAACTCTTGTTCTGATAGAGAGATTAACTCGCCGGTGACAATCTGATTTATGCCTTCCACTGTAGCCACCGTTGAGAATGCCCAGCAACTTCCTGTGCAATTAACCAATAAAGTAAATAGAAAATTTAAGATATGAATTTACATTTGCATTTGAACAGTTAAAATCTCTGGTGCCCTGCTTCATTAGGAATTTCTCTGAATTATTTACCCCATAAAATCATCTTCATTGCGTGTAAAAGAAAAAAAAAAAATCACAATCTACCATTCAATTATAAAAAATATATATTTTGTAATCAATATTGTATCAGATTACAAAACAAAATCTCGATACCTTTCAATATTAGGGTCACACCCTATTTATTGATGAATTTACCTAAGTTATGTCTCTAAAGTATAAGTTAATGGTATAATTAATATATTATTTTTATATTAATTAATATAAAAAATAAAAAAATTGACATTATTTTAATTAGATTGTTCATTAAATAAATATTTAAATTTTATTTTTTAATGATAATTAATATTAAAAAAACATTCTTAACTACCATTCAATCAGTAACTACCATTCTCCCGCCAATCCAACTCCGCTTCAATATTTTAATAAAATTTCTTCTCTTTTTTTTTGGGTAAAAAAATAAAATTTCTTTATTAAAATATGAAAAAAGAAAGAAAAAGAAATTACTTACCGCAACTTCCTTGATCTTTGATCGGATTTACAGCTCCTTTCTCCCTCCAATCAACAGACTCCGGCAACTCGTCGTTGGCATGGACAGCGTAGCGCTGGCTGGCGATCTTCGATTTCATGACTCGACGCTTAGCGTCGGTCCTGGTGCCGAGATACATTGCACGGTACTCTTCGTTAGTCAAATCAGCAAACCTGTTCAGTCCAAGCCTATACGTCCGATTCTGAGAGTTATGCTCGTCAACAAACCTCAAATTATCCTTGAAGATCTGAAACCTCCTCTCTTCCTCTCCGATTCCATTGTACGTCTTCCCGTGTTTTGCATGCCAGGAAGTGTACATTCTCCTCACCTCATCGTCGGTCCTCAAAGTCGCGGCGGACGACAAGGCGAAGAAGAGGAAGAGGAGAATGGATAATGTAACCGGCGCCATGGTTAGTGAGTGGTGTTTCTTCGAGAGCAAGGTGTAGAGAAAGGGTGAAGAGGGAAGGGGAGAAATGTGGAGGTAATAAAAGAGGATGGAGTTGGTTAAATAATGCAAGTGGAGGACCAAATTAAGTAACGAAAAATAGGAGGAGAAGGGAAGGAGAGGCGTGGGTGGTGGTGGTGGGTCTCAACTCTCAAGGATCTCAAGGCGGTCCTTGGGAATCGGGTGTCTGACTTAAGTGGACAGAAGCGCACCCGTGACAGCCAATGAGATATCGCCACATAGGACAATTGGGTTTTTTGAAAAATAATTTAGTTACAATTTTTTTATTTTATATTTTTATATAATTTAATGTATTATTTAAATAATTAATTAATATTAAATGAAAATGTTATTTTACATGACACATTATATACAATATATTCTGTAAAATTATTTAAATGTCTTAATATTTATTTTTATAATATTTTAAAAAATATATTTAAATAATTTTATAAATAAACGGTATAACAATTTATTTTATATTATCTTATCCAGTTATTCAAAGTTGGAACCTCCACTTGCACTGCTAGCTGCGCTTGCAATGGACGTCCCAGACTTGGCAGTGGTGGTCTCAAGGTTCAAATTTTCAAATACGGCCTTTGTAAATGGAAATTTCTCTAATCCTCCAAATTTGCAACCTAACCTAGACTATCTCTTCCATAAAGAAATAAAATAGGAAGAAAAAAATTAAGGGCCCTTGAAAATGTAAAAATGAACCTTAAAAATGCAAAAAGGATAATTAATTTGAGACCAAAATTTTGGTTAAAATGGACAATTACTATGGGACGGATGGAGTAGTGATGATATGTGAAACGTCACGTTCTCTTCGCAGTCGCAGCTTCTAAAACTATTTGCAAAGAATTCTGAAATTCAAAATGTATTGAAAATTTTTGTTGGGTGATTTAAGAACGTCCAATAACACACAGGTTGTCTGCAGCAAGATTCCCAATCTCATGAAAAGAAGAAAAAGGTAGTGTAGATCCATGTTTGAAATAATCAATTATGTATAAATTTGAAGCATGTCTGATACATGATTCCTGTAATCCAAGAGATGCATATCTTTAACTGGCATTCCAATGACAATAGAATATAATCACCCCAATAAAACCATGCAAAGAATTTTAAAAATACGAAATAAAAAGAGTTTTGAGACTTGGGTGTAACTCAAACTGACATATACCATCGACAGGTCGGTCGTCTGTAAGAATTGTCTATCCATATTTACCCAACACCTCATGATAAGATCTGAATTTCCTCCTGGTTCATCAAATTTCTTGGTGCTGGAGGCCGGCAGCCCCAAATCAATACAGCATATATCTGCAGCTGATAATTTAGTTCTGTTCTGTATGCCTAAAGGTGACCTGCGTTTCTGTTGTTCTTGTTTCGGGCTTTCTCTTTGGAGGATTGCGTTTTCTGGGCCGAGTCTTTGTAATCTGCTTCACTGTCTGTTCTGGGAGGTTAATCACCACATTTTCATCTGATGGGAGTTCAGGTGGAGTATCTGGCCATGGAGTACGTTTCGATGGGACAGTGATTTCTAAAGGAGGGTCAATGATCCATCTGCATGAAATACAAAAAATAATCAGCAGATGGCATGAGGACCGAACAAACCTGCAATAGACGGTAGAGCTTGCAAAGAACATACAAAAGCAATTACAACTCAAAATGTAAATGACATGGCATTGCTATTTATCATGAATTTCATGCTCACTGACAAGAAATACATAAGATAGAGTCGTAAAGAACATTGCACAAACTATCAACTTTCAAAGGATAGCAATAGAGGCTGTTTTAAGGAACAGAGCAAGGATAGCAATACATAAGTAGTGACATCTTCATACCAAAGGTTCTTCATCTTCTTTACCTGTGATGGATATACTCTAGGTTGTTGTTATTTTAGGGCAATTTTATTACTGCCAGCCACAATTTAAGAAATGGTTTTCAATTCCACCAGATAATATTTTGATCCTCACAAACTAAATAAAATAATGAACTTGGTTATGGCCTGTCTTCTATGTAACTTAAGTCACTGAGATAACAAAAAGAAAGCATTGAAATATTCAAGCAGTTGGGTAATTAGGCCAAAACGATTGCTTCCTTTAAAAAGCAAAAGAAAATTTTATTCATTAAACCATTTACCTCAGAGAAGTTGATTCAATCAAGTAGAAAAAAGACAGCAATGAAATATTAGAATTTAGGAAGGGGATTTTGACAGAAATTTCCTAAATGACAGACACAAGATATGAATGTGAATCGTTAGACCTAACTTTAAATTGGACAAGCAGGCAACAAGCCTAGGACATGAAACTACTCACGATCATAACGAAACTCCTTAACAAAACCATCAGCCAACAAGACATATATGCAGAAGGCAAGACATGCATGCATCAACCATTGCAATTATAAATCTAGAAAGAAAACAGCAAAGTGCATACTCTACTTATTTTCAAGGAAAAAGGAGTAACCATCAATAACAGGTTCAGATGTGTTCAGAACTTCGATTTTGCTAATGCATCAAATCTATACATCCTGATGTTATGATGATCTGCTACTAGAAGGGGTATTCAACATATGATTAAAGGTACAAAACACATTCTACCAAAGGCCTAGCAACCAAACAACAGTCCTACATAAGATACCTAACTCCTAGAGAATAAATTATCATTAATAAACCTATCCAACAACTACCATGCAATTTATCTAAGAGAGAAGTAAAAAACATGCCCAAATATGCCAAGAAGAGTTGAGCTGTCATCAGTCCGTTAGCAACACCCTAACAACTGTTTGTTATGACAATTCAATAAAATATGGAAGAAAAATTATAAAATCAACCATCAATGTAAACTCTTAGACATTAAACATGGAGTTCATAGCCAAAGCATAAAGGAAAAAGGACCCCATGGACTCAGTTCTTGTTCAATGAGGACCAGGACAACACAAGACCAATCTAGGTAATGGATAGTCAGATTAATTTTATAAAAGCTACTTTGATCCAAATTTCTGCACCATAATCATAAAAAAGTTCATGTCAAAAGACAACTGACATGAATAAACGTGAGTATCAATCATTGCCGGTCATCAAAATCATTTGAAAGCAAAATACTAAAGAAAAAAAGAGAGAGATAGAAAATGATGGGAAACTCACCCAGGAGGGAATTTGCTATCAGCTCGAGCTTCAACACGGAGCCACCAAAGCAGAACTTGTCGTCCACAACTTCCAAGTGGTTCCACCACAGAAGGATCTTTTAGCAGAGACAGTGGAGTCTCAACATCTCCATCTAACGAATCTAAGTCATTAACCCAACCTGGTTTATCTTCAGCATCCTTCCAGAGTAACCTGGAATTCAAGACAAAACCAGACCATTCGAGCCTTCTAGGCAGAACAGTTCCTTTGTCATCAATAGAAACAGCAGTCCTACCTAAATAAGGCAGTGGATTAAAAGTATGCCAGCCCGCCAACATGTTGGATGAATTACAAGCTGGACCTTGAACCGGCATTCTCCGATTCCCCTCTTCTTCCTGTTTCTGATCAGTCTCATCCGCACCATCCGACTGTACAAGTATTCCAACTGAAACAGCACCAAACCATTTCACATTTTGTATCTCATCAAAAAGCTCCATACTATGCATATTGCTGTCATCTGCAAACATTACAATCCCATCCAGCTTCTTTTCCCTCACAATTCTGCCCCAATTATAAAACAACTGGATCAATTCAAATTCTACCAATTATCCATAACCCCACTAATACAATGATTTTAAGCCTTCTATATTATTCACAAAATAAAGCAGAAAATTTTAACTAATTAAATGAAAAATACTTCACCTTAAGGCATGAAGCCGCATTTTGGACTCCAGCTTATGCCGTTCCTCCCACGAATTCGGCATCCGCGGATTGAATCCCACATGGATGGTCTTCAAACCAGACTTCCTAATCAGCGCCGCCGTCTCATTGCTGGCACCTCCAGCCTCTACCACGATCCACACCACATCGTACGGCACCACCATTAATGAGTGCATTACACCAGTCAAATGCAGCGCCTGGAAAGTCCGGACATAAGTCGGCGTCACCACAATAACAGTCCTGGGGTCCTTCACTCCGAATTGAAGCCTCTGCTCTCTCTGCACCCTCTCGATGATCTGGTGAGCTTTCATGACCTCCCCCGGGTTCGGGTGCGGCCACGGCCTGATCCGGATCCCGTGCCGCCCAACCACCACTCTCGAGTTCGTCAACGTTCTATTTACCGCAGACAACTCGAAGTTCTTCCCCGGATCGGAAGCAAGCACGGAGTGAACATCTCCGGTTCTGATGAGCTCGACGGATGACCGAAACGGCGGCGCATACATACCACTTCTGGTGGATGTGGAAAACAGAAAGAAAAACACCAACCGAGAAAACCGGAACCCGAGGACCAAGCTGATCAAGCAGCAGAGTCCATGCGAAAACAACCAGAAAATTGCGGCTGGAGATTTGACGGCGCCGTCAGAGGACGAATCCAACGGCCCCAACGATCTGGAGCTGTTGGTCCGGCGGTTGCTGTAGCTCTGCTGCAGCATAGATGGCTTCATCTTCCCTCCACAGCTCCCTCTCCAACCAGAGAGAGACGAAGAAAGCTTTACAAATACAATCGGCAGTTGAATTGTTTCTCCGTTCAGTTGGGGTTGTTGATTTGGTGGGGGGAAGTTGATAGTTTTAATGATTAATGTGTTGTTTAATCCAAGGATACCTTTGAATTTACGATTGATTTAAGTTTGATTAATTTCTGCCATCAAAGCACAGCTCGGTAAAACCGTGAGAAGAGAAAAGAAGAGAAAGGAGGAGACAGCCAACGACCCATGGACTTTGGGACCCATCCATAATTTATAATGGCTGTATTTAGTATTAAAATTTTGATTCATCTACTTACTTAATATAATATCATGTTGTTATTATTTAATATCTATGAGGGGTATGATTAATGTAATATAACTGATTTTAATTAAATAATTAATAAAATTAAATTATTATTTTTTATTTTTATAAAATTAATAATTTTAATAATAAAAAATAAAAAATATTTTAAAAAATATATTTATTTGTTTTTAAATATGTCCTTATTAGTTATTTAATGTTAAATAACAACTGCTAACCATTGTATATTTATCGAATCTGCTATTTACCATCCGCTACCCTCTTTCCGTTATTCGCCATCCGCTATCCGTTAACCACCACCCATTACCCGCTACCGTTATCCGCTATCCGCTACCTGTTATCCGCTGAATTTTAACCGCTGTACCAAACATGCCCTTAATTTAAGTGAGTGGGGCTTTTACCTTATGAAAAACAAAATTAAACCAAACATAAACCAAGTTTTTAAGGTAACAAACTCTTACAAGATCAGC
>BPVZ01000013.1:2042564-2053003 GCA_020521535.1 Rubroshorea leprosula
ATAATCATAACCATAGCCTTGAATTATAACACTTTACGTAAAAGATTCAAGTTTAATTTATATTAAGAATTATGAGAATGTGTTCGAGCTCTTTAAGTTTGATACTATTAAGAATTTTGAGAAAATTTTATATTAAAAAAGGTATACTAAGGATCATTTTATTTATTACTAATTAACTCTATGCATTACTTTTTTACAATTTTAACTTCTTCTGTTTTTTATGTGATAGAAGACTTTACAGGAGTTGGGATTGATCTTGATTCAATAATCTTAAACCTATTTAAGTCGTATTAAAAAATAAATCTTAAACTTATCAAATTCAAAATCAAATATGACTTATTTGTAACAGAAGCTTAGTTTTTTTTTTTTTTTTTGTAGGTTGTGGTTCATATATGACCTACTTATCAACTTTATATACTCTATTTTTTCTTTCTTGTAATGGGATTTACCCTTTCTTTTCTTTCTTGATTCGTTTGGTTACATGGAAGTAATTGGACTCCAAACTTTCATTATAATGAAACAAGATGATCTACCAATTTGTGAACAAACAGCATAGTATTTTTTTCAGTTCTACTACGGTAGGGGAATGGGGACTTGATACTTAAAATTGAACACCCAATTCATAGATACAATTTATAAAATGAATAAGTACAATTTGTGACATGCTTTATATATATATATATATTCATATTATTATTTATATATTTTAATAAAATAGTGCTTAAAGGTGCTATATATTGTGACGAATAGGCACCGAACCAAAAGTTAATGTTAGAAGGATAAAATTTAAAAATTTTTTGTGAGTTATTTATCAATTTATATCAATTTTTATATCAATTATTAATTTTATACACATACCACTTATAATATTCACATTAAATTTTAAATTAATTAGGTATATTTAACTTGTTTTTTAAAAGCATATAATTTAAAATCATTAAATAACTAATATAAAAATATAGTTTATTATCTTTATAAAGTTACATATATCAAATTAAATTCTAAATTTAAAACATATTTACATAAATAAAATGGATTCAACCATTAGTCTAATAAAATATTAATTATATAAATAAAAATTATATATAACCAGTATAATTACTCATATAAGTTATATTTAATATAATTAGATTTAGAATATTTTTTATAGTTGTTGATGAGAACCCCAAGAAAACTCGAGTGAAGAACTTCCACAACAAACCCTTCCAAACCTACAGGTGCAGGTGCAAGTGATATTGGGAAAGGTACGACGGATGGTGAATAGGTTAATTGAACCCATGCAAGAGCAATTGGAAACGTTGTAATTGGAGAATAGGAGATAGCAACAAAATTCTCTCGCTCGACCACCATCTAGGCAAATGCAGCAAAGAGAACATTGGGGTGACATGGAAGAATAAGAGGACTTTGTTGTACATGAAGATTTGTTGGTGGCAAGGAGGGCTTTAAGTGTGCAAGCAAAGGATCTGGATAAAGCGCAACGAGAGAACATATTTCACATTAAATGCTATGTCAAAGATAAGATATGCAGTGTGATTATTGAGTTTTTCAATGAAAAATTGATTGGTGCATCACTTGATTTGTGGTAGATGTGTCACATGCAGGCAAACAAAATCCCAAGTGCAATCCCATGGTTTGTGTACGCTACCACCTGGTACATATGGAGTCATTTTAATTCTCATCAGTTGTTCTTATTTAGATAAAATTAATGTCTTTACCAAAATTACCTATAAATGATCTCTTCATCTAAGTTATAAAAATTTCTTTTATATTTGAATAGTTCTTATAATTCAAATTTCAAAAATAAATTTTATAAAAAACAAAAATATTTATGCCATACTTAATATTTTTCAAAAATTTAACGGCAACTACCTCCTTTTTCCTATGCTTGCTCCATCCTGAAGACGAAGAAAAATAGAATAAAAGTAATATTTAATATTTATGAGTTTATATAATCCTATGTACAAAAGTCATAATTACTTAATTAATAATAAAAATAATATATAATTTAAATTATATTAAATTATATGATATTAATCATTTCTTTTATTATTTAATATTTCCTATTTTCCCAACCGTACGATATGTAAAGTTGGAGGCTCATAAATAACAGTACTTCACATTTACTCGGTTACTCCGCTCCTAATTAATTACACTGGCAATAAAAACAAGAATTTTGGATTATTTATTTATTTATTTATAAATTAATGATTTCGCACGCGCTCCCAAGAGAGAGTAGCGAAACTAAAACAGAAACACGGACTTGGGGACAGCACAACAAATTCCTCCTCCATTCCCCACCTTCACGTGACGCTCTGCGCAATCTCAATAGCATTCCAGCTGCTCCGCAACACTCACACACTCTCCCACTCCAAATATTCACAGAAATGAGAACCCACCGCACTAACTCCAAGAATGTCTAGACCCTTCATTCTCCTCCTCTTCCTCTGCTTCTCCCTCACCTTCTCCGCCCCCATTACTTACCCGCCGCCGACCAACCTCCTCCTCCCCAGCGACGCTGTTTATCTCCTTTCCTTCAAGGCCAAAGCCGACCTCGGCAACAAGCTTCTTTTCGCTCTCAACGAGCGCTTCGACTACTGCCAGTGGCAGGGCGTTAAGTGCGCCCAGGGCCGCGTCGTTCGTGTCGTCCTTCCCAGTTTCGGCCTCCGCGGTACCTTTCCCGCCAACTCTCTCTCCCGACTCGACCAGTTACGTGCTCTTAGTCTCCGTAACAACTCCCTCTCTGGCCCCATCCCTGACCTGTCCTCTCTTTTCAATCTTAAATCTCTGTTTCTGGACCAGAACAGTTTCTCTGGAACTTTTCCTTCGTCGATTCTGCTTCTCCACCGCTTAACTTCTCTTGATCTTTCGTTTAATAATTTGACCGGTCGGATTCCCGCGGAGTTAGCCGGATTGGCTAGATTGAACTCGCTCCGGCTGGAATGGAACCAGTTTAACGGAACAGTGCCGCCGCTGAACCAGTCTTTTCTGGTTATTTTCAATGTTTCGGGGAACAATCTCACCGGACTGATACCGGTAACCACTACTTTGTCGCGGTTCAATTCGACGGCGTTCTCATTGAACCCCGGTTTGTGCGGCGAGATCATCAATAAGGTGTGCCCTTCGCGTGCTCCGTTCTTCGGACCACCCAATGATTCATCTTCCCCTGCCGCGCCGTCCGGGCAAAATGTGCAGTCGCAAGGCGGCGGCGGCATCATGGTTATTTCTGCGCCGTCACCGAAGAAGAATCAAAAGAAGACCGGCGTGATTCTTGGATTTACGATCGGCGTTGCTGTACTAGTCGCTTCCGTTTTGTTAGCCCTGGCTTTTCTGAGGAAACGGAGCAGTAAACCAGATTCAAAAGAAGCGAAGCCGCCATCTCTTGCGGCTTCTGATCCTTATCAAACAAATTCAAGAATGGAATCTCAAATTGAAGAGAACAAGAACAAGGAATTTCAAGTCAAAGCGAGCACGACCGAAGCACCAGAGGTTCACAAAGCGCGAAAGAGTGGGAATCTGGTGTTTTCCACCGGAGAAGCGGAGGTCTACACGCTGGAGCAGCTAATGAGAGCTTCCGCCGAACTACTAGGAAGGGGAACCATAGGGACTACATACAAGGCAGTGCTGGATAACCGGCTGGTTCTGACGGTGAAGAGACTCGACGCCGGTAAGACGGCGATCACTAGCAGTGAAGAGTTTGAGCAACACATGGATACCGTCGGCGCGTTCCGGCACCCTAATTTGGTACAAATTAGAGCTTATTTTCAGTCTAAAGGAGAGCGGCTCGTTATCTACGATTATCAACCAAACGGCAGTCTCTTCAACCTCATTCACGGTATGTACATTGTTTCCGCTCTGCACATTCCTTCCTTCCCGAGTTTACTCACTGAGTCGTCAATTTTGACTCAGTTAAAGCAGATTTCGTAATGTTAGCTTTTTTTTTTTTTTGTTTTTGGGGAAAAACTGTAGACCTTTTGGCAGGATTCAAAACATGTCATAGAGTCTATATAGGACGGAATCTAGGCTGTAATGTTTTGGTCTCTATAGAGGATGATGCATGGTTGTTTCTTTACGTGTCTTTATGTTATTGGTTTGTGTGTCCGACGTGGCCCTATATTGGGTTTATTGGATTGGTAATGGTAAAAGCTGTGGCAACGGATTCCGGCTTTCTGCCCTGATCCCGAGAATTACTTGGGATGTTCTTAAGTCTAAAAAGTATGTATGAAACTTTAGCAGTGAAATTTCTGACATTTGACTTTTGTGTAGAAGTAATTCCTCTATTTATGGTATGTGATTAGTGATAATTGTTTCATGATTAAGGGTTCTGTCTTGTTGATATATGTATCTGAATTCTGAAATAATTTCTGTTGCTTGATTCATCAAAATGTTGGTTTTTTCCTTTTTTTCTAACTGGCTTTGGGATTATGAACAGGTTCAAGATCAACGAGGGCGAAACCTTTGCATTGGACATCCTGTTTGAAGATAGCAGAAGATGTAGCACAAGGCCTTGCTTACATCCACCAGGCATCAAAGCTTGTCCATGGCAACCTGAAATCCTCCAACGTGCTCCTCGGGGCTGATTTTGAGGCCTGTCTCACGGACTACTGCCTAGCTGTCCTCGCCAACTCTTCTTCTGTTGAAGATCCTGACTCTGCCGCCTATAGAGCCCCAGAGGCACGCAAGTCCAGCCGCAGAGCCACCCCGAAGTCCGACGTTTATGCTTTTGGCGTTCTCTTATTAGAGCTTTTAACGGGTAGGCATCCATCGCAACATCCAGTCCTTGTGCCCCATGACTTGTTGGACTGGGTTAGAACTATGAGAGAGGATGGCAGTGGGGATTATAACCGGCTTGGAATGCTCACCGAGGTTGCCAGTGTTTGCAGTCTAACATCACCGGAACAGAGGCCGGCAATGTGGCAAGTGCTAAAGATGATACAAGAGATAAAGGAGAGAGCATTGATGGAGGAGAGCGCAATAGTTGGGTATTCATAGCATTTTGTCAAAAATTAACGTGCTACCGATTCAAGAATGGCATACCTTTTTCCCGATTTAGCTTTTGGCTACGACCCAGATGCATAGAAGAGAAGTGAATTAGAGGACTTCTTCAACTTTTTAAGTTCTTTTCTGTGGCCAACTTTTCAAACCATGTGTTCAAGAAAAAGGAAAAAAGGGAAAACTATTATAGCAGAAACAACTGTTAAGAGTCTGAGAACAGATTAGCAGCTTCAATAAAATAACAATATTATATACAACGGTTATTTGGAATGTTGATCATGCACAAAATTTTGATTTTGCAGGAGAAGAAATTCCTGTCTTTTATCCCGAAGAAAGAGCAATGAATGCAACATGACACAGCAGCAGAAGGAATACAATGTACTGTAAACAACACCATGAGCCTCAGCATCCACACTTGCAACCACATGTCTTGTCACCCGTTAGTTATTTCAGAACATTCAAGGCCTGCCTGAGAACATGGTTTGATGTAAAAACTTGCCCATAGAATCCAGCCAGTAATAGGACCATGCAAAGAAACTAACCTCCTCTTCCTATATTTACAACATGCCTGCTTCATGAAAAAATAATAATAATAATAAAAGAAGAAGATTGTAAGAGAAAGTTTTCATAATAAGAGTTAACTTCGTACTGCAGCTATAGTTGGTTGGTTAGGGGAAAAAACTCAAATGACCAAGTGAACATTGTCTCTGAACTCTGAAGACAGATCTAATAGGGTAAAAGTAAATTTTAATTGTTTCTAAAAAATCAATGACAAAAGGGGAATTACCTGCATTCTTGTTCTCAGTTGAGCCATGGGTCAGACCATATATGCCGGTCAGGGTGTATACACAGGATAAAGAAAGCCAGTGACTGTGAGGATATCATATCATTTCACTTGGAGCTTGTACACGAGGCCTTGACCTCATGATTGTCTCATCACTGTGTTTAATCCATTCTGAGAGTTTCCATGGTTTCTGCCACTTCCACTTGAACTGAAGAAGCCACTGGTGATGACTTCTCTTCCACCTCCACAGCTTTCCAGTTTGTCCTAAGGTTGCCAATTTCTTCATTGACAACTGTCCGACTGGCACCATCTGCACCACAACCATCATAGTTTCTTGATCAAAGAGGACACCACAATCAAAAAGACAGCATAGGATAGGAAATTTTACCTTTCTTGTCTGATCTATAAATGCTGCTGACTCTCTAACAGACCCATTAACAATGCCAGGTGAAAACTTAAGTTGCTTTGGGGCTGGAAGTGAAATCGGAGAAAGAGGGCCACTCAAATCATCTGCTAAGTGTTTTGATGAACTGCGGGAGTGCCCCTGTTGAATTCCATAATGAAGGATTACTGTCATTAACTAAAACCAAGTATTCTAAAGTTTCCTAGGGTGAGATTATGAAGGTTATTTCCTTCATAGATCCCAAAAGATCATCTAAGCATATCCAGAAAAGGACTATGAAACTCTTGTCATTGAGAGTACTTCCATACATCATTCAGATTTATGAAATAGACTCAAAATCTTACTTAAACACAAAAATATCAACAAAAATGAAAGATACTGACTCTATTGTGCAAGGTTTCTTACCGAAGTTGCAGTAGCCAAGGCAATTGCTACAGCTTGTTCCCTCATTTTTTGCTCCTTCACAAGTTCCTTTCTCTTGATCTCACTTTGCCATAGAAGAGCTTTTAGCTCATTAAGTTGCTCTTTGAAGTCCTTAAGTTCCATATCTTTTTCCCACAACTGGCACCTGCTTACAAGGATTCCATTGGTCTTAACAATCAAATGAGAAATCATAAATCTGTGTGTGCATAAAGGTTGTCTTATTTAAATATAATTTCCAGTTAAAAGAGATACAAATAAAATAAGTCCAGTTGGGAGAGGACAAATCAAAATGGATTATTCAGATTCGAACTGTCAAAAAGCACCTTGCATCAGCAGTAGCATTAAACATATACTGAAGCAAGTTCTTAGCATCAGCCATTGACCGCACTTGATTCCACCTCCCACGACCAACTAAAGAGCGCTCCCTTTCTTCTGCATCTGAAAGCTGTGAAGCCATTGCCATGAGGGCATTTGAAGACATGTTCAGCATGTTCTCAAGGGAAACTACTCTTGCCATTCTCGCATTTGGCGAAAGAGATGACAATCTAATTAATTGGAAAACATAAAACATGTTAGGACACAAAAATTGCTACATGTTACAAATCTTTAACACTGCTATTGCTATTTGCTTGCTTATTCATAAGAAGTATCATAAGATGCACTGTTAAGTTATGATCCCAACAATTTCACTTAGACAAGTACGTACATGATATTTGCAGTGAAAGATAAAATCATATTATATACCGTGAATGTCCATTCTTCAATCTCTGAGGACTCTCCCCATTTGAAGACAGCTCATCCACTTGTTTCATTATGGTTAACTCCTCTGACAGAGCAGCTTGCCTGTGTATCAATACAAATATCAAATTATCAAATGGCTAAAACAGTTTATAAGGGGAAAAACATAAGACTTACACTTGGCTTTGTTTCTCATATTCATAACGAACTTCGTGCACATTAACCATGACTTCCAGCTCATTATCAAGCCACTTTTGCAGAGATTTTTCATTGCTCTAAAGATGAAAAAATCAATTTGAAAATTACTCCAACATTAAATAAGAAGCTAGACAACACCAAAAGTAATCAATCTCTGCCCTCAAGTAGCTGAAGGTTGGACATAGAAACTGCCCAGACCCCCTTTAAATCAGGTTGAAATAGAGCACAAACTCAACCAGTCCCATTTGCTTCTACATGGTAAAAATTAAAAAAATATAGTTTCTAAAATAATTTGTTTTTCTATCACTGATACAGACTGGGAGCCAGCCTGAATTCAACCAATCTAGAGAATGGGCTCCATTTCAACAGAAATAACTACCCAATTAACATATAGCTCTAGAAAGAAATGCTTAAGCACAAATCACTTACCTGCCCACTTGGTGCATGTCCATTGGCATTTACTGAAGAGATTACAAAAAATTAGTAACACAAGAAAAGAAATAATGAGGCAACGATGGATTAATTTCACCAACAATATCTACCCATATTTTCACGTGTATTAGACTTGCGGGCTTCCAGCAACTCCTTCAGCCTTTTAGTAGCCATTGCAGCTTCTTCAGTCTTTCTTTGAAGAACCTGTAAGGAAAAAGTAACCATTGGTCTAGAATTCAGAAAATCCTAAATAGCTCAGCATGAGGGCTGGGGAGTAGGGAAAGTAACACTTTGAAGGATTCATCACAGATTTAACAATAAATAAATAAGAAAAGAGACAAAGCAAATAGTGTGAAATGTGAATACCCAATTGCCCAATTAAAGAGATCATTTAGGTAGGGCAAGTAGAGAATGAGGCTAGATTTCTCAACTAGTGGCAAAAATCTAAGAAACAGTTGTCAAAAAACGTAATTCACTATGATTTCAGAACTTAACTTACTAGATAATCTAACTTTCAGTTTATCAAATGACACTAAATTTTTAAGGAACTTTATGGAATGAATGTCATAAATTCTTTCCATGGAAGCTGTCAATATCTAAAGAGCCAAACCCATTTATGCAGCATATAAAAAGACTGCAGCTGCCTAGCTTTAATTTTTTACCATTTTTTGTCGCTGATTCAGGGCTTCGAGTTTATGTCTTTCATATTCATTTTTCCTTCCCTCTTTCTTGAGCTGTTAAAGAGATATGAAAATAAAAAATTTTAAGTAAAGTCGTAAAGAACTAGATGCATATAAGGAAGTAACTTAAGATACAAATTTACATACTAATGAACATTAAATGTGCTCAGCCCAAAGAGAAACCATTAAATGTGCAAACTGCTTTCGAAAAACAGAGTCCATGATAAAATGATGCAAATTAAAATGTTGAACAGAACAAATTGGAGGAAGATGCATGGTGCACATGGACTTCAATCAAATCTTAACACTAAATGAGAAGTTAACGCACACCTCTCACTGGAACCTTGTGACTCTGTTCAAAACATAAATGAAGCAACTACATTTTTAAGTAGCAAGCTTATTGCCATTCCAAGATATGAGCATAGATGGGAGAGAGGGCTGCTAAATAAGATAATTTTATTTGTGGAAAGTGAAAAACCTGCAATAGTTCCTTCTCACGAGAGGCCCTCCATTGTCGAAATTGTTCAGCTTCTTGTTTTATCTTATTCTGCAACTGAACCTACAGAATACATTTCCCCAAATCTTTAGATATATTACAGTTTATTGTTCAGATATAAACCTGGTAAAGAACACAAAAAGAAACCAACTTTCTGAGCCTTAATGTACTGTATTTCAGCTTGCAATCGTTTTGCTGCTTCATCACTTCTTTGCTTTTGCTTCAAGAGTTCAACCTGACTTTCTTGTTTCTTTTTAAGATCTGATATCTAAATATGAAAAGAAGAAGAAGAAGAAGGTAATCAACAAGTGCGTTGATTAGTTCATGAAAATACAATGATGATTAGCTACATCATAAGTCACCTGTGCCTCAAGTGCTTTTAATTTCTGTGCATTGACTTCTTGCATTTTCTGCATCTGTCCATCAGAATTAGCAGCAAGGTTTTCCACTTCTGCTAACAAATGATCCCTCTCTTGCTGTAGTTGTGGTATAAAACACTAGCTGTTAAAGCAAAGACAAAGAAATCAATGAAAACTGAGGCATTTCTATTCACCTGCACTATTCTTTTCTCTTCTTCAAGTTCCATTATTTTCTTCCCAAAGTGCTGTTTTAATGCTTCAGTATCAGCTCCTCCAAAAAGTTTCATCTCAGACTGCATAAAATGTAAGGGTCTTAGTCTATAGGAATACTTACTGAACAAATAAATTTAGGTTATGTCCAAAACTCAAATACAAATGATATTCATCTTCTAAGAAAATGTTCTCTTTCAGCAAAAGAAATCAGAAAAGTAATTGATTGGGGATTCATGCTCAATCATTTTCCAGAGAGTTCTGACAACTAAACAGAAGTAACATAAAAATGCTCCTAGGAAGGATGCAAGTACTGATATAACACAGGTTCAAGGATTCTGGAGTTTGTTATCCTGTTTGAACCTTTTGCAGAGAGCTGTTACAGGTCATGCTAAAAGAATACAAAATTCCTAAGAAGCAATCTGTTTAGATATGCTGGTGGCATGACATAACAAATGCTATTTCAGGAATCAGGCCTACTAATCAACAATAGTAATTTGTGACTGTGCAGATAAAAAAAGGTGACAAAAAATGAAACCTCTTTCTGCTCCAGGCGTTTGTTTAACTCAGTCAATTCTTTTCCCATGGTATTCTGCCGAAGTGCATGCTCCCACTCTTTTGCTACTTCATCAATTTCTCCAGAATTTTCAGCTGTAAAGATTGGCAATTTAAGCAAAAAGGTGTCATATATGAAGATAACATGTTTCGTGAAGTGATATTACTC
>BPVZ01000013.1:2070583-2084042 GCA_020521535.1 Rubroshorea leprosula
TATATATATATAGCTATCTGATGATGATATATCATATTCTTCTCTAAGTCTCCAATTAATTAGTCTAAAATTCAAAGCCGTAATTTTCAATATACACATTGAAAATTTTAACAAATGAGGCATCGAACGTAGCGGAGACGAGATTTTCCGCTTTCTTTTTCACTCATTTTGTTGACTTGTTTCCGGTCACATGACTTATCGGTAACATTATCAAGGGTAAATTTTCTTCATGGCCTAAGACCTTATAACAAAAGACAAATTGGCTCTAAAAAAGTCCCTTAATTAGGTTTAGCCTCTAGGAATTCACCCTTTTCTTACGTTAATTTTTACTGTATTAAACTTCCAGGTTGTGGGGCATTTTAATCATTGTTGTCAAAACATTATTTTTGCATTCAAATCATGCAATGAATCGAACCCATTTTGCTTCTTGGGTAGCTCACTTTGATTCCCTCATTTTCTTGCCTGCCAAACAAGCAAGATAGATCGGCGGGGCGGTCCAAACTCCAAAACCTTAATTAATGCAACATCCTTTCCTTGTCCAAGAGGATTAAGTTGCTAAACTAAATTAATCCATTATTGACAATGGAGCACGAAGAAAAAGAAGAAAAAAGAATTACTAAAAAAAAAAAATGTAGGATAAAGAAAATTCTTTGTTTTCTTCGGCCATTGCAATGCGGTGGCGGTATTCACTTTCCGACAAGAAAGCAGGGAGAAACAGACAAGTGAACATTAAGAGGTAATCTTTTTAAAGATTTTTGCTTTTCTTCTTTTTGGTTTTCAGTTCTGATTGGTTGACAAAAATACCCTTTATTAATACATCAAAACTAGAGAATATAAGGGGTATGCTTGTCATTTCAAACCCAGTCTAACCATTTTTTTGCCCTTCTTAAAAAAGGATTTTCTCGTAGGTAGGTACTATTGGGATATAAGTTAATAATGTAACAAATATATAAATTGTCATAAATTTATATCGAAAAAGTTAAAATTGATTTTTAATTTATTAACTTTCCAATTCAATTTATTCACTTCACATCAATTCTAAAATTAATGTTAGCATTTACATTTTCTTATATACATTTACGATAAAGAGATATTCTTAACTTGTACCTTAAGGACACAGGTTAAAAAAACCCTCTTAAAAAATAATTGTGAAAATATTTAAGAGGTATTTTGGATCAAATACTCAAATATTGTTGATAGCTAACAATCCTTATATAATCATTTTGTTTATATTCAAAGTATTTAATGTGTTACCAACGACTTAAATAATTGAGTAATCATTTTTTTTTTATTGAAAGTAAGAGATTTTAAATTTGAATCGTATCGCATGCAAGTGGAGTGGAATAAGAGATGAAAGATAATTACCTCCTATTGTGTAATCAAAATAAAAAAGAAAGTATCTAATATGTTTAATTAAAATTAATAATTAATAATTATTTTTAAAACGCTAAAAACAAACACTAACTTAAGCTAAATTAAAGAAAAGATTGGATGGATACATACCATATATATAAGTAAAACAGCTCAGGGTAGCAAGACAGGGGGCTTTTGGTCGGTCTGCTAGCTTCTGCTTCAGAAATGACATAAATATAAATATATATTTATAAAAAGAAAAATTCACTTACATATATTATATTTATATAAAATTTTAATTAATTTTTTTATTTTTAATGATTAAGATTTATTATATTTTTTAAATAAAAATAATAATTATCTTTAATAAATATGAATAAATTTTAACTATTCATTTTTAATATTTGAAATTTTAAATAAATAAAATGTGTAAAATTTATATGTAAATAGATATTTTCTTTATATATATACATATATGCAAACACAAAAATATACGAATTTTTATCTCCCAAAATTTTTGGACAATTCATAATTGTTTTAATGGGTTATAGAAAAATGGGAAATTCATCTCTGGAATTGTGATTTTGCTTTTTAAGCAATAGTTTTCTGTATCTGGGACAATTCCCATTAAATTTTAGTGGTCCCTTGTAGCAAAAGTGCTTGATAAGAACAAAACAGCTTGGTAACCTATGCATGTGCCAACTTGCTCACAGCTAACATCCACTAACACAATTAACCTTGTGGTGCTTGGATTTTGTTACATAAACAAATGAAATGTTAATATATAACTATTGTCTGTAAATATATACATATCTTATTTTTTTTTAAATTTCTCCTCACTTATTTTAAGAGTTGTCAATGACTTCGTGTTAGAATTATTGGGACATTGCTTTGGCCATTAGGAAGGAATGTAACTTTTCTTTCTTTCTTTCTTTCTTTATTATTATTATTATTATTATTTTCTTTTCTATGGGAAGGAATGTAAATAGAAAGGAAAGACAGATTGGTATATTTGAAAAGAAATGGTAAGGAATTGGCCCCTCAAAGATGTCTCTTGCTCCTAATACAAATGGGTTTTCAGTAGTGGCATTGGCAATTGCAACTTTTACAATGGCTTTCATGTGGGTACCCAAATCCCATCAAAATGACACCATAAACAACAGTTTATATTTGGCTCTTTTACTTGACCAGTACGCTCTGTCTCTTCCTTCCTCTTTATAATTTTAAAGTGACTTTATTAACCTAGGGGGTGTGGAATTAGAATATTTTCTTTTCACTGACATATTGAGGGGACCAATTAAGGGTTACAATACCCCCATCACAGCATATCACAAACTTTGCAGAAAATTTTACCAAACACCGTCAGCATACAGCAAGACTTGACTCATGGGTACCAAGATTTCCATCTTAAATTATGATATCAGGGCTTCATAGGCAGAAATTCAACCAAACTATGAGAAATCTCGTGTTATTTGAGATTGTTTGGTAATGATAAGATCTAAGATATTTTTCTTAAATGTTGATATATTTCAAGAGAAAGTCGTAAAATGAAATTATACGTACATAGATGATTATGACTAATTTTATTTATTATATATTTATGTATTTAAATTATATTTACTTGTTCTAAGGGAAATGACTCTAACAGCTTCCAAATTGATATACAAATTGACATATAACCAATTTAATTATTAAAATATAATATAAATATAATTAATATAATTAATTTTTTTATAATGTATATGATTATATTTTTAAATTTTTAATTATTGTGGCAGATCATAAAGCAGATTGTAACATCACAACTAATTAAAAAGAGAGGTTCCTTTAATATTAGACCCTCTGTTCTTTTTGTTAAAGGTTAAGGTAGACGGTAACATATGATTCTATTTAATTATAAACTAAAAGAAAATAAATTTTTTATAAATATATTAAATCATATGAGATTTATATATCAATTTCCTTGTTCTAATTTACCTTAAAAAAAAAAATGAATTATTTCTTGAGAATTATATACCATTTTTTACTTTTAGGTCACCGACCACCCCTCTCATGATTTAGTAATTGAATGGAAAGCGAAGGGAAGAACTAGAAAACTCTATCAACAAAGGGAAAAAAAAAATCTATAAATAAATAAATGATTAGCCGTCCATTAATTAATATGATAAACAGGGTGGGGGTGGGGGTGCCCCATTGTTTTACTTTAGTGGGTCAATAAAAAAATTTGAAATGTCCATTCTACCCAATCATCTTCACGTAAGAACAAGAATCAACAAGGGCAGAACGGTCCACCCACTCAGTATCGTTATTGCGTTGAGGAAAAGTCAATTCCTAACGGTATCTCAATCCACCGACCACCGACCTACCATTTGCCTCCTCTGAAATTTTTTTTTTATTAAAAATAACAAAAAAAATTAAGCATCATAATCCTTTCAAAATTGACAAATTTATTACTACATTCCCTTTTTTTTTTTTTCAGCTTACCTTTGCATTCCACCTATCTCCCATCAAACCCGTAATTTTATTTATGTTTCTCATTTTTTTTCTCTTATTATTACCATATTATTTTGTCTCTTAGGGCATATTTGTTTTGAGTGAGGTGATGTGAGGGGATGAGGAGAAAGATGAATTTTTTTATAAATTAGATTTCAATATTGATAAATATTATAATTTGATTAGTTTAAAAAATCATTTCTTTTTTTTTTTTCCTTTTAATTTCTCTAAAACCACACATACTGTAATTTTAAGTAGTGTTTATCCCAATAATAACTTCTCCCTTTATTTCAAAATTAAAAAACCTGTTGCATTTTAGGTCATACAGTTTTCAGGTGGCATGTTGGGTGACAGGCGAGTTAGTGAAGAGGGCAGGATAAGTACTGTGCGGGACTGTGAAGTGGGAAATGAATCTTGAAAATTCTTTAGAAAGTTTTTTTTTTTGGTGGAAGGAAAATTCTTTAGAAAGTTACTTTTATTTTTAGCTGCTTTTTAAAACTTTTTCTATTTTATTTTTTTAATAAAAATTTTAATATAGTTCTTGTTATTACTAGCAATTTTATTTACGATAAGTAACAACTCATTATTAAACAATTTTAATAAAATCAAATAAAAAAGTATTTTAATTCTAAACATAAAAGTAGCACCATCGAACCGCAAAACATATCATATAATGTTGTAATATTAAAAAAGTAAATGTATATTGATTTACAAGAAATCATCAAATATAAAAATTAACCACAAAACGATAAATTATATCTTACAAAATATTATATTTAAAAATAAAGTACTTGTAATATTTTCATTCTTTTAATTATATATAGATTTGTCTCCATTAAATGGTGATTCTTGATTGAATCTCAAATTTAAAGAAAAGTAATTCTTTTTTGATGGGAAGAAAAGTAATTCATGAATGTATTGAAATTTAAATCCTTGTAATATAGTTAACATATTAATTACTTCTGACATTAGTTTGAAAATATAAGGGCTTTATTAATACAAAATGTGATTTCAATCAATCTTTTATTATAATAAAATTCGTGGCTTATTTGATATAATAATTGTTAATATTAATGAACATATTTAAAATTTTACTTTTTAAATTTTAAGTGAGTTATGTCCAGCACTTAATAACTTAATGATCACCCTTTAAAGAAGCGTGGTTAGATATAAATAATTTGTGGTTAGATATAAATAATTTGAGTTCTATTTTTTATTTTTTCTAAAAATTCCCCTTTGTTAAAAAAAGAAAGAAAGAAAAAAAAAAACAACTCCAAGTGAATTATGAATAAGAGCTCTTCACATGACCACTAAAAGAATAATAACTTTAAATTGAAGAAAACATTAATTCGATAACTTTGATTGATTAATTATTGTACTTCTTTATTCATTTTTATTTTTTTACCAATTGGAGGCCAACAATACCACCCCCCAAGTGTGAGGGACCAGAGATGAAAGCATCCACTAGACCCCATTTTATTTTTTTTTCTTTGCCAATTGAAGCATTTAAGGAAAGAACACAAACTCCCCTCACTGATTTGTGTCGGTGAATTTGTATTTTCTCTCTTTCTCTTTCTCTTTCTCTCTCTCTCTCTCGCTCTCTCATCACCTTTTCCACAAACACTTCAAACGTGTAACCTTAAACTCATGACACAACCTTCAGTTCCCGAACAACTTGCCATGTAAAGCCCGCCCCCGTTCAGACCCTCTTCGGTTTCTTCTGTCCTAACCCTTGGATAAAAACACAGACAAAAACCTCACTCCTATTTTGGGAGCTGTGTGGAAGAATTTTCCAACTCGGAATTCGGACAGTTTTAATTTGTTTGTGGTAGCCATGGAGCATGGAACAGGCGTTGTGGCGGCGGGAGCGGGGAGAGAAGGTGGAGTGAGGAAGTCGGACAGGCCGTTCAAGGGGATAAGGATGAGGAAGTGGGGGAAATGGGTGGCTGAGATTAGGGAGCCCAACAAGCGGTCTAGGATTTGGTTGGGCTCTTACTCGACCCCCTTGGCGGCGGCGCGTGCCTATGACACAGCGGTGTTTTACCTTCGAGGGCCGTCGGCGAGGCTGAACTTCCCTGAGCTCTTGGTAGGAGAGAAAGGCTGCGGCGCGCTCGGTGGGGACATGTCGGCGGCTTTGATACGGAAGAAGGCCACCGAGGTTGGCGCGAGAGTCGATGCACTCGAGGCGGCGCATCATCATCATCAAAATCACAACCATAATCATGACTATAATCGTACATACGATCAGAACCTTCACCAGCCAGGCGGCGACGCTGAGATTAAGCCAAGTGGCAGCTTTTTGCGGGAGGTTGACTTGAACAAATTACCCGAACCGGAGGATTCAGACCCCGAGTGGGAGAGGAACTAAACCCCAAATCGCCGATTCTTACCCGATAATCGAAAGCTGTGTTTGTTTCTCCGTTTGTCCTGTTTTGGAGGCTGAGGAGGCCGCGGTTGCTAAGATGCACCGCGGCGGTGGCTAACGTGCGCCGGTGGAGGTAAGCGTAGGGGACGCCTGAAGAAATGCCAAGGGCTTTGGCTTTGTATTAAAAAAATTGTTAATTAATTAGTAGTCCCATGGAAAAAACAGTTAATTAGTAGTGTAATGGAAACTTTTCTGTTTTATATTTAGACCCCTTTTCTATTTGGACTTATATGTCAAAATTTTGTCTTGTAAAAATGATAGTTGCATATTAAGCTAATTTTAATTTTAGTTTTCTAGCTTAGTTCATCTCCTGTTTTTCACCTCATTTTTCTAGTTTCTTTTCATTTTTAATTGACTTGTGACAATAAATTTTTAGAGATAGTATTTTCTTTCATCTTTCATAGTTTTTTTTTTAAAATTAATTTTTAATATCCCACATCTTTTGGATATAGAATTTAAATTTGAAACTTCTTACCTTTCAATTTTATCCTTATGTCAAGTTTTAAATTATATAGCTTTCCTCCATCTTTTCATATTTAAAGTGTTCCCTTTCAAGAAAAAGAAAATTGCTATGCAAGATGTGTAGGGCTAGACATCCATTCATTTGAATTGAAAAGATGCTTAGAGAAATAAAATTTAATTTAGAAGTCTCAAATTTAAATTTTAATATTCTGGAACTGGCGAATGTAGAAATCAAGCTTTTTTATGAGATCTATCAAATAATGAAGATTAGTTAGGATAGTTGGTGAAATTAAACTCTAATCAAAGACCCTTGGATGCTTAAGTTAGTATGGGGCTTAAATTAAGATGCTAAAGAATGGGTGAAAGGGGAGAGTAGAATTGTGTTGTTGCAAAATGAGAGAAATGAGAAGGCTCACGTGCAGCATAAGAGAGAGGTAGGTTAATCAAGATGAATTTTAAAAGGGGATGAATAATATTCTTATTTATAGCCTATTATCAAATTTACTCAAATTTAAAGGAAGTAAGGACAAGTTCTCCACACGAAATTTCCAGCAAACCTTATAAGATACATGTATATATCATTTAAATTGAAGATGTTGGAGAACAAACTTAGAGGTTATAAATCTCTCATGACTAGTCCCCATCCAATCAATTTGGTTGCTTAATAAGAAGAAAGGCATATGGGTTATATCAGTGTAGTGGAAGAGTGAACTTTATAATGATGGAACAGTGCAAGCTGGAGGGATTTTGGCTTTAAATTTATTAAAGGGGAAAGAGGTAATGAGGGAAACAGCAATGGCCTACACATCCCAGCAGTTGGTGCAAAATGGCCATGCGCTAACCACTAAAGTTATAACTACTAAAGTGATAGGATTTTTGTGTTAGGTATTTTCTAGTTTTCCACTGTGATGTGGTTGGGACAGCAACAAGGGAAGAAGAGAGGAATTGCCGCCTCCCCCACACCATTCAATCATCATCATTCATATATAGGTCCATCTTGGTGCGTTCCCTTGCCCTGGCCACCCAACATATTCCTATTCATCCTGTCAAATCGCCGCTCCTCCATAAAACAATCAATCTTAATATATACTTTGAAATTTTAAGAATTAACTTGATTAATTAAATTCATATAAAAAAAAGATATATTTTTTTTTATAAATTTTTAATTTTAAAAATAAAATGATGTGTTTTCAATGAAATTTGAACATATAAATATATAATCTTAACACATCTAATGGTTTACTCACTCATAAAAAAAAAAAATCTCATTTTTAATGAATCATTTAAAAAAAAAGAAACCTGTTGTATTTTAAATATAATAAAATATCTAATAAGTTAAGTTCTGAAACCAAGTCAACAACTATTTCACTTAATTATCTAAGCTGTCAAGTGCAAGTCAAGGAACAATATTAATCTTAGCGGATGTAACTCAACACACTCCAAAATAGTTTACTACGAACAATTAATTATGGCCGTAATTAGTGGAAGAAATAGAAAATATCGACTATTTAGAGTATACCATAAAATGGGTCAAAATGGGTCATGGACCCATAACACGTTTTAAGTGGATAGATTGAATCAAGTTGGATAGATTAGGTCGATTTTTGTCATATCTAAAGATTTTTTTTGGGTTTTGTTACTAGCAATGTAAGGGATAAATTGAATCGAGTTGACAGGTTGAGTCGATTTTTCTCATATCTAAGGATTTTTGGGTTTTGTTGCCAACAATGCATAGACATTTCGCTGTTATAGCTACGCATGCAAAGCCGGCATAATTGGAGGGGTATGAGCAAAAAGAGAACAAAAATCCAAAAGGTTACAACTGTCTCAGCGTATGGAGTCTCGCTTTTTTCTTCCTCCTCCCACCGCTTCCTTACGATCGCTTTTTGATGCAAAGAATATGTTCTTTTATACAATCCGTCAGTAGTTCGGACAAAAGAGTAACACTACACATGAATTCTGTGAATGTCCCTAATGACAACGTCATTCTTTCAAATTGCCTTTTTCGTACGTGAAACCGAGATGGAATTTCAGGCTGCAGCTGGCATTCAGCGAGGTGGTTGCAACAACATGGACAAATGATAAAAAAAGAAAAGAAAAGAAAAGGGGATTCGACCCATATTCATGGCCCTAAAATCCATCTTCTTGGAATCGATCAGTTCACTATAATTTGCAATCAACTTTTCTCGTGAAAATGTCTCAAAGCAATAATTTCGTCTCAATTCCTAATCCCGACATAAACGATGTACCTTATAAATTTAACTGTTAATTTATAAAAGTGTACTTCAATTGTTTATATAAACTTACTTAACCTATTTTAGTTCGACAACCACATTCCGATTAATTTCTGGTGGAGAGGGGGGAAAATACTTTGTAATATGATTCTGTTTATAGAAATGATGTATGCTACAATACTTTGCAAGATAGGATTAAAGATGATAAATAATTAACAAAAAGTTATCATTGATATGTTAGTTTAAATGAAAGAAACTTATTTTCTTTTAAGTTTTAAGTTCGCATTTTATAAATAAAGAACAAATAAAGACATATATTTGGAAAATTCTCCCCTTGTAAAGTCTAACTCAACTTAAATTTTGATTAATTAAGATTTAATATGATTTTTCAAAACGAAAGAATTTGGTATATAAAAAAAAATTGACCAGTTAAAAGGCGAAAAAGAGATTATCACAGATAGATTATTATTTGTATAGTTTCTATTCCTGGTGGAGAGAAGGCAGACTTCAAGGGGAGTTCTTGCAAAACAGAGGTACGGACAAAAAACTACTGTTTTCCGGAAATCTAGTTGTATAATTATACTTGAATAAATGATCTAAAAGACGCATCATACAATATCTGGCCAAAATCGCACATGTCCGAGTAGTTGAGCTTCTCTTTCTAAGGGATAAGCAGCCAGAAAAAGAATTGATCCCCGCTTGCCATAGCGGATAATGCTTTCAAATTTTTGGAATAATATATGGAGTTAAGCTTTCCCTTCAATAGCACGCTTTATTTGGAGAGCAGCTCCTACCACATTTCCCCTTGTGATAATACCAACCTTTCAGAACAAAAAAAGAGAGATTGGTGTACGGAACAGAAGATAACAAACAAGTCTAAACTAGGTAGAAGAGTAAGAGTGTCATGCTTACTAGCTTCCCATCAACATCAACAACTGGAAGCCTGCGATATTTTGTCTCAAGCAATAATCTGAAAATTGGTGAACAGATTACAAGTCCAATAATGTGATTAAATTTATATTATAATGAATGCAGTAAAAACCAGAAAGCTCATAAAAGTTCATGATAGCATAGGCAAGATAGGCATGACAAACCTAGCAGCATCCTCAAGATTGGTTGTTTCACGCACAACAACTGGTGCTGGTGTCATTAAATCACCAACCACCTGGCCATTGGTTTTACTGAGCAACTTCTGTACCTCATTGAAAGTCTGCAACATTTTTTTTGGCAAGTCAGGAACTAATTAATTGGACACTTTAAATGCTACTTATCTGAACAGTGGTAAACCAGTGGAACAAGATAAGTTCCAGAAAATGTGATCTACTCAAACCCCAATATAAATTTATTCTCACTGCAAAATGTTGTTACAGAATACCCATTATAAACAATAGCACTGATGTAGCAAGACATTGACTCCCAAAATAGACAATCTCTATTTAAATGAAGAAGACAGTTCTCACTCACTTTCCAAGTGCGATCAACTTCAGGAAACATGATGTTGTCAGCTAGTCCTTGACCTAATATCAAAATAGTTCACTATGTAAGAAATGACTACATTACATGAAGAATTTAGGAGCATCCTGTAAATACATTCAAACAGTGCAATATAGAAACTGTTCTGGTAAAAAGTTGGTCAGGTAATAACGTTTCCAACTACATTATCTATCAGCACAAGATTCATTTAAATATATTAAAATTTCCTTTGCCTAGAAGAAACACCCATTTCAAATTCCCAGTCAATAGGAATTGGCTCTTATTATGGTACTAAAAGAATTTTAAATTGTAGAGGAAAGAAATTTCTCATTTGAAAATGCCCACTCTCCATTTGAATATTAGATTTTGCTCATTCCAGAACACAGGTTTGTAGTCTACTGATAATAGAGTCCAGTTAATTGACAAATAGCAAATAATAAGGAAATGTTTACAATAAAAACAGATGGATGAGAAGGTGAGATTTGCTTGCAATTTCAATTTACCAGATATAGAGTCAAGCGCTAACAAGTCATAATCAGAAACAAGACCAACCTGCAAAACCAAAGAAAATTTGCTAATTATTATTCCACAGTAACAGGAACCATGGATCAGGAGACAAATCACACAGACATTGTTTAACCAAACAAACAGAAAACAAAAACTGACATTTTCATTTATGCCTAGAGGATAGAATATCACGTCATTGCACAGGTTGATCATCTTTCTTTCCAGACAACAAATATTTGCCAAAGATAGAGAAAGGGAGGAACAGTTGTCTGCATGATACTATCTTTGATTCTTACTGCTAGGGGCCTAAAGAGCCAATGCTGCTATCAAATTCTTCCACTTAATAGAAGATGTCTAGCAATCATAATATGATCTTGAGTTTTTATAGTTTGACTAAAGGGGGTCAATTTTGATAAAAATTTGAATTTTTAAGCTTTAAACAACAGAATAGCAAAAAATACAATTGGAATGCCAAAAGAATCTTCACCTCACATGATCAGAATGAAAGGGTAAGAAAAATGTACCAATTTCCAATCATCATCAATCACAGGAAAACCGGTGATTCTGTTTTCCACAAGAGTTTCAAGTGCTGTTGGCACAAAGTTAATGCATTAGAATTTCTTTATCTGAAACTAGGAGGTAATCCTTTTTTCCTTATATATATAAAGCACGATAGATACCTTCATCAACAGTTGTTGTAGGCTTTACAACATGCAAATTCTCTTTCCTTGTCATAAAATCTCCCACTGTATATACTCCTCCTTTAGGCTGCATAATAACAGGTAAACATTTATGTCAAGAATGATAGTAGAGTACCCTTTTCCCTTTTTATTTCTATAATCTTTTTACTTCAAAATAAAGTACTTCAATATGAAAACTACTGAATGCAAGTAACAAACAGTGACTCTTTTTTCCTTTCCCCTAGTACACTGTAAACACAACAAAAATAAAGCAACCATGAATTTAGTTTCCAAAAAAAAAAAAAAACATAAAGGGCATCAACAATCAACAACAAGGGCATTGTTTTATCCATAAAGCTCATCCTAACCTGTTCATCATCCAATCCAATTCCATTCCACCGTATATATAACACAGCACAAGAAAGAAAATTGGCGGACTTTCATGCAGCTAACTATACCTTTTTCTTTGAATAATCTATAACTCATATCCAGTTTGCTGCGAATGACATCAAGGCAACCCAAAAAACTTACTAAAAATTCCTAATTTCAGTGTTAAATTACAAGCAATATGTGTCGTATATGCAGCAGCATAATAGAATTAAGAAATGATACTCTGTCAAAGACAACATAGATGGACCAACAAACCGGTACGGAATTGGCCGTGAGCGTGCCGTTGGCTGCAAAAATGCAGGATCTGCGAGGACCAGAAACTTGGCTGGCGGCGGACACGGAGGAGAAGAGAGAGAGGCGGCGCGCAGGACGAAAGATGAGCTGGCAGGGGAGCTGAAGAGAGGCGAGGGAGGCGGAGGCAGTGGTTGTGGAGGGGAGGCGGGCGACGCGGAGGAAGTCGGCATAGAGAAGTGCGTCCATTTTCCTCCGTGTTGCAAGGGCGCTGGGATAATATCGGAGCAGAAGTGAAAATGGCGATGGCTGGCTGGATATTTTTTTTTTTATTACTAGAAAAAAGAGAGGCAACCGACGTATGGTGAATAGAAGCACATGATTGATGAATCTGCTTTGCTGGTGCAGATTACGACCCCGGATAAAATGAACCGTTAACGGAGCCGTTAAAAAAATCGCGGAATCTGGAATGATTTTTTGAGCTTTTTTTTTTTAATGCACGTTTTTTTAGTGCTTTTTTTTTTTTTTAAGAGTTCCTCATCTAGCATTTGGATTATTTTGTTCATGGAAGGGGGTTTTTTTTTAATCTGGTATTTTAAGGATATATGTTAAAAGTGTGATTAATTTATTTTTTTATAATTAATATTTTTAAAAATATAAATATAAATATTAATTTAATTAATTAATTAAAATTATTTATGTGTTAATAGTGTTAAAATGAATATTAATTTTTATAATTTTTATGTAAATTAATTATAAAAATTATAATTATGACACAAATTTAATAAACTATTATAAAATTGTCTCAATTTGTAAATTAATAATTATTAAATAAAAATTAGCTCAAATATTAAGATGAAGAATTCCTTTTATTCTTTAAAAATACATATAAAAAGTTAAATGATTTATATTTTAAAATAAAGAGTAATTTTTTTTGTAGTTATCTCTTTTTGCAAATAGCATAAAAGATTTTAAGTTATAGAGAAATGAGGGGGAGGTTAGTAAAAGGATAACCTCTCATTTTATAACATAAAACAAAAAAAATACAATAGTTAGCAATTTGCTTTTATTGTTAAGTATAATGATTTTTTATATTAATATCCTGTTTTGTAGTTTAAGTTATACAAGAGTACAAATATATATATATATATATATTGAATGAGGGATAACTCTTAATATTCATTTAATAATTTAAGTTATACAACTCATAC
>BPVZ01000013.1:2084142-2096502 GCA_020521535.1 Rubroshorea leprosula
AAAAAAAAACCAACAACAGAAGTGATCGATGCTAAAACGCCGGACCTGATGGATAGCATTCATTGTTGGAAAAAATGTAGCCAGCAAACCAGGGACCCATGGATCTTCCACAGTTTAAGGACACCATCTTAATTATTGCTGTGAACTGTGAAACAAAACGATGAAAGATTATCGGACAAAGGGTGGGGCTAGCTAGGTCAGACACACACACAAATAAATAAATAAATAAATATATATCCCCACCAATCGTCTTGTATGTATCTAACAACTTGCATGTAAACAGTGAGTTAGGTGTTCTCATTAATTGAACATAAAATCGAAGGCCCAAAAAGAAAAGAAAAGAAAAGAAAAACTTAAATCTATCTTCTCCGATTCAGACATTGAAAATTTACAAATTCCACATGACTCACGTTCTTAGATTAGAGTATTTCAAACTTCTAACTGTTCATTGGATTTGCCGACGTATAACATGTTGGTTATTAAGATTCTTTGACACCGTCCGACGTTTCCACGCTGTTACATCATCTCTGCCTTTTTGCGTATTAAACTTTTTGGGTTTTTAAATTGGTATTTTTAATACAACTTGAATTATAAAATAAAATTTTTTAAAATTTTTTTTAAAATATTATATAATTTAAATTATATAGTTAATTTTTTATTATAAAATAATAAATATTTTTTAATTAAGATGTCTTACAATTGATTTTTATACACTTTAAAATTATTTTTTTTTCTTAAATTTAAATCCTAACTTGCGTATTAAGGTAGATCTGGATTATATTATTACATTAAAAATTTGGTGTGAAAAAATGAAAGAAATAAATAAAAATCATAAATAAATAAATAAAACAGTAAGAATACAAATCCAGCCCTAACTTTATTTATTACATGCGGCGTGATGCACTGGATGCTAAATGAGCGTCAGTATCTCTGATGCAACTAAATCACGTAGGGGACCCACTTCAAAGCCCATCAACGGCAGAAATTAAATCAATCAGAAAATTAAAAAACTAGGGTAAGTGGGTTGTCAGAAAAACCTATTCTCCTGCACAGTATAAAACCCGCCATTGTCTTACCCAACCGCTGCGGTGCCGCTCGTGCTGCTGCCCCCTTCCAAGCTATTCCGCTTTTATCAAAAATATCAAAAAAAATCCCAAAAATCAGAAAACAAGAACCCTAAATCCATATCTATCCTCTCCTTTATCTTAGTATCGTTTCGGATTTCATCAGTAATTTAGGGTTTATTTTGTTCCTTTTTTTCTGTGTTGTTTCACTGTTTTTGGAAATGGCACAGATTCAGGTGCAGCCACAGGGTCCGGTGTCTCCGGCCGATAATGGCGTTGCTAGCAATGGCGGGAATGTGAATCAGTTCGTGCCGACTTCGCTCTATGTCGGAGATCTTGAGCACAATGTGACCGATTCTCAGCTTTACGATTTGTTTAGCCGGGTCGGTCAAGTCGTGTCCGTTCGGGTCTGCAGGGACTTGGCCACTCGTCGGTCTCTTGGCTATGGTTACGTCAATTACGGCAACGACAATGAAGGTTAGCGCTCGCTCTCTCTTTTTTCTTTTGATTTTTATGTATAATACGTGATTAATGTGATGCGATGAGTTTAGATGGCGATGTTCGCTCGAATGAGATGATTTTTAGTTGTGGGTTTTTTTAATTTGGATTTGTATGTAATAAATCTTGTTTTATTGCATGCAATGTAATGTGGGAGGGAAATGGGTTATTTTAGCTACTGATTGGGTTTTTTTGTTGGAATTATAGCTTTTTAGTGTTTGGTAGAATGATTTTGATATGTTGGAAATTACTTGTTGGGAAAACAACCCTGCAATTCTTGTGTACTCTGATTTTATGGGTATGGATCGGTGAACAATGATGCTTGCAGTGCATATGAGTGTCAACTAAGAGGGGAAAGGGATAAGAGATTAAGGAGTTGTATATGAACCGAAAAGTCTTTGTCCCGGCTGTTTTGAGATGCTACATGACAAATTTGATTTCACAAACAAATTTGCCAATTAGAAAAGAAAACTAATTTGAAAGATTAGCAAGTATCTCGTTTTGGCTTGCAGGAAATTAGGACTTTTTCAATGCGAAACATTTGAATTGCATGTTTCTTGTGTTTGCATTGTGAATGGTCATAGAGAAGAGCCATTAATATAGGAAAGAATGCATGGAAACTGTACATCACCATCCCCATAGTAGTAGCAATAATGAATGGGAGACAAATGTTAGAGATAACTTTAAGAGGGTTCTCTACCCAAATCTGTAAATACAACTTTCAAATTTATGAGGATGGCAGAAGATAAAATGGAAAAAGAAAAAATGAGATGCCACCAGTATATTATCTTTTTCCTAACTATGGGATGGAATGTAAGGAAAAGAGTACAATTTAATAAGTTACTTAGGGCATGATGATAAATCTAATAGCTTTGGTGCTCATTTTCCCCATTATTCTGTTCATGCGTTTTTTAAAGGAACAATTTTTTTCCGTTCATTTTTCCACGTGTTTAAATCTAGTTTTCTTTTTTCTTAGTTTTCCAACCTCCTTGTTAGTAAGGTGTTGCTAATATTGTTCAGTTAGTTCTTCCGATGCCTATTGTCAAAATCTTTGACTTGGAAATGTCCAGTTCATGGTTCATTCTGGATTCTGCAGCATTCTTTGATTCCTGGTAATTTCTTTGTTGAAAATTTAGGTGTCTCTTTTTTACCTGTGGCAATTGGATAAGTGCTATTTATAATAAAAAAATTTGGACATGTTCAAGTTTGTAGGAATATTGGAGAAACCAAATCTCAGCATGTTGATATTTCATTGCTGCTGTTTACCTTATAGGAATGTTCCTGTTGCTAGATGTATGTTGTACATTTTATGATAGTGCACCACTTGTGTCCATATTGGTTGATATTTATGATGTATGCTTTCTTGCTTATAACAGCGGCACGGGCGTTGGATGAACTGAATTTTAGTCCTATCAATGGAAAGCCAATTAGGATCATGTATTCTCACCGTGATCCTACTGTCCGCAAAAGTGGTGCTGGAAATATATTTATCAAGGTACTTGCATTCTTCAGTGTCTTTAATGAGTCTGAAAGTATCGTAATATTCTCACTTATCATGTCTTGTTGATTCTAAGTTTGGCTCCGCTCTCTGTCATGGCAGAATCTGGACAAGGCAATAGATAATAAAGCTCTTCATGACACATTTTCTACATTCGGGAGTATTTTATCTTGCAAGATAGCTACTGATTCTTTTGGTCAATCTAAAGGATATGGGTTTGTGCAATTTGATAACGAGGAGTCTGCTAAAAATGCAATTGATAAGCTGAATGGTATGCTACTGAATGACAAACAAGTTTATGTTGGACCCTTCCTCCGTAAGCAGGAAAGAGAGTCTGCTGGAGATAAGGTGAAGTTTAACAATGTTTATGTGAAGAATCTGTCAGAATCTGTAACTGATGAGGACTTGAAGAAAATTTTTGGTGAATATGGACCTATTACTAGTGCTGTAGTTATGAGAGATGGAGATGGAAAGTCAAAATGTTTTGGATTTGTCAACTTTGAGAACCCAGATGATGCAGCCCAATCCGTTGAGGCTCTCAATGGAAAGAAGTTTGATGATAAAGAATGGTATGTTGGGAAAGCACAGAAGAAATCTGAAAGAGAGCTTGAATTGAAAGGGCGGTTTGAGCAAATTTTAAAGGAGACGGCAGATAAAAGTGAAGGACTGAATTTATATGTTAAAAACCTAGATGATAGTATTGATGATGATAAGCTGAGGGAGTTGTTCTTGGAATTTGGTACCATTACATCATGCAAGGTTTGAACATCATCCCATTCTTGTAAACAATGGTTTTTGCTGGCAGTGTAAAGCTTGTTGATCTTTACTCCCTCTCCCTCACTTTTACATTTGAACAGGTTATGTGTGATCCTAATGGCATAAGTAAAGGCTCTGGATTCATTGCCTTTTCAACTTCTGAAGAAGCATCTCGAGCAGTAAGATGATTTTCTTGCACCCTTTTCTTGAAATCAGCCTACAGATTGTTTCTCTTTCTCTGAGTTGCTTACTTTTGCTCTTTTGTATTAGCTTGCGGAGATGAATGGTAAAATGATTGTTAGCAAACCGCTTTATGTTGCACTAGCACAAAGGAAAGAAGAAAGAAGAGCCAGGTTGCAGGTAATACTATTAGTACATCTATTATATTTTGGATCTGTAGGGTTGTATAGGCTTTTATTGGACCCTGGAATAATGCTAACAGTGTGCTCGCATATTTCGGTTACTTAAGATTAGGACTCAGTTATTTTGGTTACTTTTGTTGAGTACGACTTTAAATGGTGTCCTATGGATATTGAGTAAGAACAAGCTTAGGCAACGTTTTTATGGGAGGATATAGCAACGTGTAATTTATATTTTGATTTAATTTCTGTCCAGGCACAGTTTTCCCAAATGCGTCCTGCTGCAATGGCAGCTGCAGTTGCCCCTCGAATGCCCATTTATCCCCCTGGTGCTCCAGGTCTTGGACAGCAAATATTTTATGGTCAAGGCCCTCCTGCCATAATCCCTCCCCAGGTTTTACTTTTTTTTACTAATTTTAAAAAGCTTTGTTGATATGACAGTGTTATTGTGCACCTCCTATATGACTTGAATCCTAATTTCTGTGTGTGGACAAGTTGGATATTTATGTTATTTGGTTGGTATTTATTCAAGAATCTTTGGCTATTTCACTCTTCTTCTTCATGAGGACTAACTTCAAGTCAGCCTCCAGCTGAAGGGACTTTCATCAATAAATTTCTGGTGTATCTGTAGTGTGATAATAAAACATGTGCAATGCTGAAATACATTGCTTGTTGCTGGGGTTTAGAAGCCCAATATATTCCCAATACCAATTTTATTTTGTTTCTTTGTCAAACTTTTGGTGATGACATGAAAGGATTCATTTTTTATTTTGGTAGCTCATTTATACATTAGGTTTTCCCTTTTCCTTTATGTTTTTCCTCTATGGATTCCATTTTAGGAGGTTTGAAGTACTTAGGTTATATGCACCATTCTAGAGCTCTGTCTACTATTGTTGCCTCTTAACAGTTGAGATTTTGTCACTCTCAATCAATCCCCTTTTTTTTGGTCCATGTCAGCCTGGATTTGGATATCAGCAGCAACTAGTTCCTGGTATGAGGCCAAATTTCTTCATGCCTATGGTTCAGCCAGGTCAGCAGAGCCAGCGCCCAGGTGGCAGACGGTCTGGAGCTGGGCCTGTGCAGCAGACACAGCAACCACTTCCTATGATGCAGCCACAGGTTGGTGGCCATCCAATGTCTAGATGTTCTTGGTGTTGGTTATTTGTTATCATTTCACTGTTATATTTTAGCATACTCATTGTAATTTCACTGCATCTTTGCCCTAAGCATTCTATCTTGATGTTCAACTGCAGATGCTTCCAAGAGGGCGTGTCTACCGTTATCCTCCAGGGCGCAATGTCCATGATGTTGCCATCGGTGGTCTTCCTGGAGGTGTGCTACCTGGTCCATATGACATGGGTGGAATGCAATTCAGAGATGCTGCATTTTCACAGCCTATGACTACTGGTGCTCTTGCTACAGCCCTTGCTAATGCACCTCCTGATCAACAGAGGACGGTAAGTTTCATGTATTAACAGTACTTCTACCTAATTTTAAGCTTGGATGTGTTCCAGAGCAGTAACTGTGTTGACCTAAAACAACGCTCATTTTAACTGTTGGAACTTTTTTCTTCCAGCTTCTTGGGGAACATCTGTACCCACTTGTGGAGCAGTTGGAGCATGAAAATGCAGCTAAGGTAACTGGGATGCTTCTTGAGATGGACCAGCCTGAGGTTTTGCACTTGCTAGAGTCACCAGAAGCCTTGAAAGCAAAAGTCGCAGAAGCCATGGAAGTTCTAAGGAATGTTTCTCAGCAGCCGCAAGCCAATTCCCCAAGAGATCGTTTAGCCTCCTTGTCGCTGAACGACAACCTTGTTTCTTGAGTGTCTGGGATAGGCTCAACTGTGGTCTGTTACATTCAAGTACTTAATAAGTTTCTTGTTTGGCAATAAATTTGTGCTGTGACTAGGCCAAATTCTGAAGTTCTCCGTGGATTATGGTTTTGAAATATCTGGCAGCCTAGATTCTGCAACTAAAAATTCTGCTTTTTGTTGGGGATTTAATCAATTTGCATGCTTCTTAAAATTCTCTATTCTCTAGATCTTCATTTGTTGTTGTTTGATGCTATGGTCTCTTCAACCCATCGTATTCAATATATGTTTATTTCTTAGTGAGAGGAAATCTCCAAACACCAGAGAACCAGGGGAAGATGCAATTTGTAAGCTTCAGAAGTTCTTTAAGGTGATGTTATGTTTTAGTATATGTTCATTCAATATCTTCTGTTTGCCCTGACGCTATTAACAGGTCGAAAATGATTTGTTACTTAATCTCCAAAACCAATGATTTCCTTTTGCATTTACAAAATGATAAATGAAAATGATTTAGGAATACTGTTTGTTGATAATATTTCTTTGACAACAGACAATAGGTTTTATTGTTGGGTCCTTTTTATTTATTTGGCTGGATGCGTTATTGATTATAATTTTTTGACAATGCAGTGATATAATTGGTTTTTTTCATTTAGCGGGACATGTCAATCTGCATCCCACCTGTTTGATGCTGTTGGGAATACATCATTACATGCTTTCTCAATGAATTAGTCAAATAACAAAAGCCTACTTTTCTTATCTCTAGAACCTAGTTTTATTTTATTATTATAATTACAATTCTTTATTAAAGATGTGGTACTAAATAAATAGATAATGTCAATAATGGCCGTTTTAAATGTCGAGTTAGCAAAGAGGAAGTAAATCATGTTTTTGCATCGTGCGTCAAGTTGCATAGACTTTGGATGCCAATATGTAAATGGTGGAGCTTCTCTTCGTCAGCCCTTATTCTGCAGCTCATCTCCTTATCCAACTTGGGTTTGGACCTGGCTCTTTGGAACACTGGTCTCCTACCCTCTTGACCACAACATAAGTCCATTTGGCTTACAAGGAACTGAACTGAATTGTTTTTAATGATGCTTCCTGGGACGAAGACACCGTATCCTAGCTCATTCAGACAAAATCTATCTCTCGGATCAAAGGCAAGTTTGAGAACTCAACGTTTAGTTTCATTCGTTAACAATTTAAATAATTCAATGCTAATTTTTCTTAATTAAAATAAAAAATTTTGAATTCAAATCATATAACAGACAGATGAAGAGGTGAGTTAAAGTATAAAAAAAAACTACTTATTATTATATAATTCAAGATTAGAAAAAAAAAAAAAAACATTTAGTTTCTTTTAGTTTCAGTGATTGGTTATTCTTTTGGGATTTAATTCCTTTTCATTTTGTTTAGCATAGATTTCATTTCGATTGTTACTAGGACGTTATTACATGGCATAACTTCTGTTAGAAGTCTTGTCCAAGATAATGAACGGAGTTGTATGATATTGACCAGAAACAAGAATCTCAGTGAGTTAAATATGGAAAACATGGGTGTGAACCAATCAAAAATTAGAATTTAAAGGCCAAGCTAAAAATCTGCAACCTATCTATAGAAATGAACCCCAAAATCTTTACCAAAAATCTATAGACTCTACACAACAATTACAATCAATCTGTCATTAGTTTTGTGTAGTCACCTCAAAAGTCGGCTACTAACCTTAACACCTTGAAGATTTTTAATTGCCTCCATTTCAGTTTTCTTTTAGGGAAGAGATTTTTTCAGCTCGGATTTGCTATTTTTTTCATTTATTTGGATTCAGGTTTTTCAGCTTGTCCGAATTTAAAATTATCATATTTATTATTTACGAAGGTCAAAGAAAATGAAAAGAAAGGGGGTCAATTGGTAATTTTGTGTCTGAAACAGTTGAAAAGGCAAACAAAACTGAAAATCTTTTTTTTTTTTTTTAAAGAAAAATGTTAGGGGCACTCAGTAAATTGTCAAATGCACTAACACTTGGCCATTGAATTTTTTTTTAAAAAAAAAATCAATTAAAGTGACACTCAATAAGTGAGTGGTGCCACCGCCGTGAACTCCACCAACTTACGACCTAATAGCTGCACGCTTCATTTGAGGGGTGTAATGCTTACCATTCTAAAAATCCCAATTGCTAACAACTTACTCATACTAACTTCATAATCATTACACCTGTTAAAAAAAAAAAGTGAGTGGTGGTTCAACGATGCACTCTTCTTTTATTAATTTTTTTTTATTTTTGATATTTATAATTAAGGTATTCATAAATTATATTTCAAGTATTTTAAAATTAATTTATTTTTAAATAATCTTAATACTGTAGTCTTACATGACTTCCTTGAGTGCTCAACCCATAAATTAAATTTTAAATCTAATTTATAAAATGATATTTATTTACAAATAATTTTTTTTATTATATTAGTCGCACAATGAGAGGCAACCCGCTCTCATCCTTTATCTTATTCTACTCACATGTTATACGACTTGAACTTAGAACCTCTTATTTCCAGCAAAAGAAAATTATCATTGAATTATTTAGGTCGTTAACCATTTACAGATAAATTTAAACCTCTGATTTTGTTAATTTATTTTATAAAGAAGTGGATGAAGCTCCATTTACCAATTAATTGTCCAACATCTTGAATTATTGGGTTGGGTGTGTGCATTCCATTTACGTCTAGGTGGTTTATGTATCACGGATTCTATTAAAGGAAAGTTTCCAAAAGAAGGCCAATAATTTGAGCACCCACCACTCGTTACGCATGATATAGTCCTTAACGAGAGGGACATCACTCCATTAACTCATAATGTACCCTCCAATCCTGTCATATTCTAAATGTCCTACGTGTTTAGAAAAGTCTTGAATCGTGGTCCTTAATTTAAGGGCAGTAATGCTTTAAATTTCATAGGCACCTACTTTATTATGCACACAATGCCCAACAGCCAAATTAATGAAGCTGGACATAGCAAATGGATGGATGAAGTTGGATTGTGGAGAGCTTAATGTGGTAAGTATCATATTAGATATGTTATTATATGGCCAAGTCAACAAAACTGAGTAGTAACTCTACTTAGTGGGGATGTACATCAGAAAGAATTAGGTATAAGCCCATCCTAAGTTAAGAAAAATTGCATTTTGTTGAAGTCCATCTGGGTAAAAATTTTTGTACACATATGCATGTGCTATAATTTTTTTTCCTAAACCCTTACTATTTAAAAATTATATTAAATTTTAATTAATTTAAAGTTACATCAAACCTTATAAAAGAAAATTTCTTTCAATATTTATCTTTTTATTTATAAAATTTAAACTTAAAATTTTATTTTAAAAAAATCAATTTTTTTCTATTTAGATACATACAAGTAGTTGGTATTATAATTTTGTTTAGAAAGTAATATATATATGTAGGGTTATAGAAAATCGAGATAACCTGACACTCAAAATATCTATTACAACTGTTAATTTTATAAGTTTCAATCAAATACTTACTTATTTAACTATTGTGATGAATGTCTTCACACTAAAATATCGTGATTTTCATTTATATATATATATATATATATATCTTAAAACAGGACATGATTTTGGCACCCCCTACTTTACTCTTCCGTAACTTTAAATTAATGAAAAAGCGTGGATACATCAAACTTAGTCCTTGAATTTAAGTAGCTAGGACTGAGTTTTAATTTAGAAAAGTAGAATTCATTCTCTTAAGTCTGCATGCTGTATTTCATTTAAAGAAATAGTGCCTATTGGCTTTATTTTTTAAAAATTAAGAGAAAAATCATCTAAGATTATATCGTTTTATCGTTTTAATAAATTTTTATTAAAAAATACTAAATTACCTATTTTTAAAGTATGCATTAAACTGATTTTTATCATTTTTCTTCTTAATTTTTTAAAAGTAAGATATACAAGCACTAATCTCTTCATTTAATTATTAATAAAAAAAAGTAAAATCTTTAATGTTAAGAATAAATCAACTATGAGCTTTGAAAATCTCATGATCCAACAATCATAAGTATATTTTTCAATTTGAAAGTTGAGATTTGAATCCTTTCCCTTTCAATTTATAATTTTTTTTTAAAAAAAAGTATTAATGGTAAGAGAATTTTCTTTTAAAATAAAAATAAAATTATAATTAGACCGAACAATTCTATGATTGTAATCGCATTAAGATCAAGTCAGTCGGTGGGAGATGTGACAAGTACGCTAATTAAATAAACAAAAAGTTCGGCTTTTGCTTGGGTTGGTTCTTCTTTAGGCACACAGCCAATCTCCTCGTATGGACCAAGTCTGAGTAAGAGGGCAGAACTACTGAAAGAAAAAAAGAAAAGAAAGTAATTTTTGTATCCCAAATCACAAATAGATAGCCCTAAACAACCCAAGATGCTATGAATACCCATGTGCTTTCTCACCTCACCTTCCTCCCCCACATCAAAAAGGAGAAAGCATTTTAAGTTTCTACCACCTTTAGGCTTCAAATCTGGTCCCCATTTTTCTGAATTATTTTATTGTAATAATTCCCCTCTGCCTCATTACATCAATTTTCTGAGCTGACATAATAAGAATCCTTTCATTTCACAAATAGCACACACTGTCTATAAAACAAGCAACCTAATGGTAATAATAAAAACAGAAACCTATAAGTAAGGGTAACGATCTATGGACTACATTTTCTGGCTTTTCCTGATTAGGTAGGAAGCTGCTGCCCTTATGTTTTATAATCATCGTCTTTGTCCTGGGAAAATATAGACTGGTTGATAATTCTAGTGTTTTTAAATTTTCAAAAAACAGAAAAATAAGATGCCCTTGGTATTAAAGTCATTTTGATATTAAGAATATGAAAATGTTTTATTCTCACTCAAATCATAAATAAGATTTAATTAAAAGTTATATTATTATAGTTGTACTTTAATATTTTGACATTTTAATATTAACAAATTTTAATTTTTTACTTTTTTTAGTTATTAAAAATGAATATCATCATACCATACATACCATACATACCATACATACCATTACAATAATGTATTGTTGCGGCACGTGATATACCAATAGCATGATGGAATGATGAACAGTTCATTTTGATCCAATGGTATAAAATTTAAATTAACATCATTTATCTCATGTAAATCATCTGCTTAAATCTCATAATTTTTTTAATTAATATATAAATAATTTTAATTTGTTAAAAAAATAACATAACAGAATGATAAGCAAAGAAAATTCTTAGTCATAACGAGTAATTACCGATCTAATCTTGGTACAACGATGGCGGGACAAGTCCTCACCGTCCTTTACCATGGCTGCCACTACAATCATGGTTCTGTGTTTCCTTTCTTTGTTTTTGGTGCATTTGAAAGCCAAGGCATTAAATATGTTAATTTGGTTCAAGGAGAAATAAGAAAAAAAGATATGTCTTTTAATTAATTAAAATAACATATTTTTAAATATTTTAATTTGATTGTCAAACAATTCACCCTTTCTTTACTTTTCTTTAAACTAAACATATTCATAAAATTGTTTCATTCAAAGCTCGTAACTTATATAGTTATTGTGTAGATATTCTAGTTACGCTATCAGGATTCAACTCTTTTATATTTTTGTTTTCCTTTTCCTAATTTCCCTTAGTTCAAAAAAAATATATTTACAATATTTCTGTTATAAATTGAAATTTTTTTTTAAAAAATTACATGATACTTCAAATTTACAAATGAAAAAATTGTATGAAACGGGATTTAGCAAGTATCAGTACGATAATGATAGATGATTTCATTATAAAATATGTAAACAGGTAACCAATTACCCCAAAAAAAAAAAATCTTTGATTCAACTTTAGTAATAAAAATTATTACTAAAAATTAATGAACCGAAAAAATCACCAATAGGGTACCCTACCTAACGTGCCTGCCCCTGCTAGAAATGTGGGAATTGGTACGGTTTCATAGAATGCTAAGAAAACAAGTAGCCAGAGATGAGTTGTCAATATTGAGTGGTTTGAGATTGGGATGGGACCGTATGAGAGTGTGAGTTAACGATGGTTGGGACCATATATCTATGGATGTAAATCAATTGGAGCCTACGCCAAGGAAGTAGAGTCTTGCAATTGTTGTAAAAAGGTTTGGCAAGGACTAATTGGCAAAGGTTTTCGTTTCATATATATATATATAAACACATGAATATTCAAGTTTTAATCTAACTAATTTTATAGTCCCTTATAAATTATCATGTTTATAAAGTACCGAATAATTAAAGTTTGATATGAAGTATAACTTATTAAAGTTATTTACATCTATCTTTTGAGGGTTATTTGAATAGGTTATTTTAATACAATT
>BPVZ01000013.1:2112678-2124591 GCA_020521535.1 Rubroshorea leprosula
ATAAATTTAATATGGTTTATGATAAATTTTAAATATAGACATGAAATTGAAGGTGTCAAAGATGAAAAACAAGAGGTTTGGTTCAACAAATTAACATAAGTGGTGACTTACGTCCACATACAAAAACCTTAAGGACTATAGATTGTACTCCTTAACTTGTAGAATGATTAAATATGACTTCACTTTTACAGTAAGTGTAGAATATAAAATATGAAAAATAATAATGGGGAGAGAATAAGATACTTAGCAATTCTAATAACATAAATTGAGATTTAATTCAAATTTTAATTTTGTCTTAATTTTGTCAAATCTTTCGTTGATTGTCTCGAGAGAATCTCCAACAAATACAAGTTATACTTTTCAATAGTTGATACATTTCTCAAAACTTTTTTTCTAGTAAAAATAAATTTTTTCATCAATAATAAAAAATTGCAATGGGTTACAAGTTAACCCATATCGTGTAATGTACCAAAGGTGCTACAAAGTCTAACCCTAAAATTGTAAAACACTTGATTAAGTATATGATAATAAAGCACTCTCATGATTAGATAGATATTATAGTCCAACTTGATTCTTTGTCTAATGGTGAAATTGCAAGTTAGTATAATCTACCAAAATCAAAAGATAAAAGGGAATTGTTGATAGGGTTTGCTAAATGCATTTCAAAGCAACGCAACGAATACCAACTCTTTCTCATACTCTAAACCTTCAATTAAAAAGATATAAAATAATGATAAAATTCATGTAGACTATGCCCAAAGGATAAAAAAAACTTTAAAAAATAAAATAAAATCATGATAAAAAAAAAAGAGGAAAGAGAAACAAAGAATTAAAAAAAAAAAAAAAAAAACCTATGGGTGTTTTGCAAGTTTTGTTTATACACGATACTCATTATTGATCTTTAGACAATCAAGGCTTAACCACTCGCATGTGAATTCATGTTTAGTTCCTATCAATTGTCCAATATGAAACCTCGTAGCTTTGGTCCACACACCAATAATGTGAAAATGCTCTTTCCCAAAATTTTCCGTTAGAGAATGATAAAGATGATAAAAAAGAAATAAAAGTATTGAAACACCAACTATGTAAATATATCTGATGATTAATTATACAATAAGAATAATTATTTTTTAAAATATTTAAATTAAAAATTAATTGACTTAAAATTTGAAACACTTACCAATTGATACATATCCTAAGAATTTAACTATATAATAAAACAAAATAATATTGGGCGTGCTAAATGGTTGGATCAGCTATCTTTTATCCTCAATTTGATTTTATGATCGATGTTCATATTTTGAATATTACAGAAGCTTGAATGCACATGGCATTATCATCATTGGACATGTCATGGGAGACAATAGCATGAGAGAATCCTTTGTGTTTTTTTGTTATTTATCAATAATTGATTTGGAGGGCCAATATTGCATAGGTAGGTTTCCTAGATTGGAAAAAATGGTTGGGATATACTGTGTATATATTGTGGGTGAGGTAAGGCTTTAAGTGGCCACCACAGGCCAATCATCTGAGGCCATTCGTGGTGGTATGAATGGAGAAATGAAAATAATGATGCCCTATTTGTCAGGTATTTGCATCCCCCTCCGCTCTACACCTTTTAATTTTCATAAAGGAAAATAGATGTATTAGGTGACATAGTTGACACCACACCACTATTTTTCTTGTCTCAACAAGCCAGTGGGAGAACAAAAAGAAATTGAGCAACTCATATTCAATTATTCTATTATAAGATGATTTCTCTATAGAAGTGAAAATTGAAGTTGACTTAATGCATTATATGATTTCATTTTTACAGTTCAGTTTTACTCATGAATAGTCTATATAATTTCACAAAATAATAATTTAATAAAGTTATAGCTAGACTAAACGAACTTCTAATATTCTCCTTAATCTCTTCTCTTAACAAATTGAGAACTATGCGCAAAGAAATTCCCATTTAGCAGAAGAAAGATAGATTTGTTTCATTTGCCAAAACCCTGCAATTTTTCATTTCCATTCCAAAACCAATGGTTTCTTAAAAGGAAAAAGAAAGGAAATTTCTTCATCCCGTCATGGACAATATCACCACCAGTATTACTAAATCTCATTATTTTGCAACCACAACTGAGGTCCTTTGTCAAAATTGTACTATAGTCACACGCCTTAAAAGCAAATATTTCCCTTTTGGGGACAAATATTTGGTGATTAGTCATCACTAACGAGTTTCTAATTTGGTCAAGGCGACTTTGGTACATGGACTTTGGCAAATTGTCATTGATTGTTGCGTGGAATAGACTTCTGAGGGTTTTCCAATTTTCCCTTTTTGAGGGATAGTTTTGGTTGTCTAAGCAATCTCTTCACACCTGCCTTCTGTTTTACGAACTGTTTAGGTGTCAAACGAAGGTTAGGGTTTTAAGCCTTTTTTTTTTTTACTTCATTCTTCATCTTCTTCATGTTTTTATGCATGTTTTTGGTGTTGCATTGGAAATTTTGAAGACCCATAGGATGCGCCAAGAAAGAAAAAATGGGTTTAATCCCATTTCTTGAAAGCTTTAAGAATTGTAGACATTTGACTATTTCAGCATCTTTTATCCATTTTCTTGCACTATAAATGGGAAACACTCTTTTTATCTGGCTTTCTATTGTCTGGCTTTTTATTTCATGTGATATAACTTTCAAGTTTTTAAAGTTTAAATGAATTGAGAAAAAAACTGAATTTTAAAAAATTTATGAATTTTCTCTCTCTCATAATCTCTTTTCCAATAAGTTGCGAGCTGTTAGTCCACAATCGAGTCTTTGGGCCCCAAAAGAAAAGCTTCAAAACCCAACAGGGAAATGGGCTTTCTTTTTTCAGTTTTTTCCCTTCAAAAGGAAAGCAAAATGATTTTCGCGTCGAGAAATAAAAATATTCTTTATAATGTTACTCGCATTTAAAGAGAAATGGTGTAAATAAAGATGTGAATTTTACTTATTTATTTATTTATTTAAAAATGTCAATTTTGTTAGTTTCTAAATAAGAATATTAATTTCTAATTTTTTTATTTAAGAATATTAATTTTTAATTTTCTCAATTTAAGAATATCAATTTCAGTTAAAAAATCCATTTGTGTGTTAACATTATCATATAATTAATCCTTAAATAAAAAAAAGTTAAAAATTGATATTTTTAAATAAAAAAATTGAAAGTTAACATCCTTAAATAGAAAAAAAAATCTAAAATTAGCATTTTTATTTACCCATTTTCTCATTTAGATGTTGATATCAGAACTTCTAAGAGTTTGAACTTTAATGTTAAAAATCTCAAATTTAAATAATGCCTTCCCAATTGTATGGCTTAGTATACCCATGTACTAAGAAAGAAACCTTGCACTTACATGCCAAAAAAAAAAAATTGTCATTACCACATATAAGAGTAATGAACTCCTGTAGAATGATTAAAGATCTATACAATTACACATCTTCAGAAACCTCATCGTTGAATCACATCTTCATAAAAAAAGGATTTGTAACATTCATTTTTCAATCTTTTCTTTGTTGTATAATCTTTTCTTTTGCCAAGAAAATGGACACAAAATCTGAAAATCAACTAGAATGAAAATGTAAAAGCCATTTAGTGTTTTGCTTATATTCTGACTGTGAGAAGGAGTAATTAAAATATAAGCCCAAGCCTCAAACCAAGGCCATGTATTCTGAGGTCCATTTTGCAGATGCCAACAGCAAGAGTCTTCCTCTTCCTCCTCTTGACTGTAGAAAACATATTGCAATTGGCAAGCAGAAGTAAGGTCATGACTCATGATCCGTTATACATTAAGATGGCATCAGCTGCTTTCTAAAACTGCATAAATAACGCCGCCTGAAAGCCCTGATACAATAATACTAAACAGTAAGATGTTTTGCAGGCTTATATTCGTCTTGTAGAAACCAGTTCCAACCTATCTGGAGAGAATGAGAAGAGGTTAGAAAATGAGTAAGGCAATAATGCAATGGCTAAAGAAGGGTTAGCAAGACCCATTTGGGACGTCTGGCATCCTTAAAATTAATGGCTATCTATGTTATAGTTGCCAAAAGCCAAACATGAGGAAAACAAGCCAACTCTATATGGGATAAAACTTCATCACCAACTTGTGCTGACAGCAGCCCCTTTCACAAATATGAAGATAGATTTTCTATTGTGGGAGAGAGAGAGGCAGCATATGAATGGATTAATTCACACAAATTAAAGAGTAAAAGGCCACAATAGTACTTACATGATAAAAGGAACATTATATACAGAGTGCACCCATGTCAGGTGGTCCTACATCAGATCCAGAGGATGCAGCAGATTTAGCAGATCCTCCCTTCTTGCTTTGTTTCCTTTCCTTTCTTCCCTTTCCTTTCTTCCCTTTCTGGCATCAACTGTTTGGTTACTAGAAACAGATTTCCAACATTAGAAAACAGAGAGATTTCAAGTTTTACACCCAAGCACAGGTTTCTGTAACTTGCTGATGAAATGTGGGAAAAAAATGTGAATTACACATAGGAAGTCGGGAATGCTACACAAAGCTTTGATTAACGCCATTACTAACAGAAGGAACACTGCAACATTCCGTTTCATATCATGTTCTGAAAAGGAAGCAGCCTTCTTACCAGTGTCAAAGGTGGGCAAAACAAGATGAGAGTTGACATTCAGCAATGAAATTATTATATATACACACACATAAACACTACATTTGATTTTAAATGGCAAAAATAGGCAGAAAGTAGTACAAAGTTCAAGTAGTATACATTGGAAACTTGGCTGAGGACTTCCCTGAGACTGATCCACAACAAGCCTTATACTTTTTCCTAGATCCACATGGGAAGACCTGGTTTCTTGGGATCTTCTGCTAATGGGGGAAAGGGAAAATATGAATCAGAACCATCATTTAATACCAACTCCATTTCAGTAAAAGAAGAGGATTTCTTATTTTCATTGTAACAGGAAACCTTGTCATCTGGTCTTGAATCATGGGGTCGTTTGATAGTATTGCTCGACATATCCTCTTTGCTTTTCTCCTTTGCAGGTTCTTCCCCACAGCTTGTGTTTTCCCCACCAACTAGATTCCATATTTTATTGTTAGATTGTTATACTGAGTACCATAATTCTGAAGTATGCAATCTTTTCAAACATCATAAGCAAAAACAAAAGGAATGCAAATGCCAGGGACACATCCAGTAAAATGAATCAGATCACAAAGCATCCAGCCTATTCATCTTCCTACTTAGAATAATAGAGCAAGAAACTTATAATAAATAGCAAACACATTACTTAGACAGCCAGAGGAGAAGAATAAAAGACTAATCATCTACTAGCTTTTTCTGTAATTTAGTTCCCTTTCAGCTTCCCACTAGTGTCAATCCAAACCCATAAAAAAAAATGCATTTTAACTACTGTATCCTAAGACAGAACAAAGCCAGTCATTTAATTGGCATTAATATGTAAACTGCTAATGTACTTAGAGAATGTTTTCCCAAGAAAATACTATGCTCTTAAACAAACAGCTTAAAATGTTACAGATATGTGTGCTAATCTCATGAAGAACCATCTTAAAAACACATAACAATAATCCAGGTTAAACATTAGAGAAGGATTGAAAATTTTCGAAAAAACTAAAGTAGCAAGATAATAAGTAACAAGGTTAGCCTACAAAATATTTAAAATGTGCAAATGGACTGACCATTACCATAAGTATCAGTATGGCAACCAAGAGAATCATTTTCCACAGTGTCTTCTTCTGTTCCTTGTTCTGCTACCAGAAACTCTATTGCAGCATCAACATCGCCATGTACTTGCAGTAAGACCTGGAAGGAGATCAATGTAAGGCAAAGTGAAGGTCAAAGGAAAAGAAGATGGTTCATTCATATTACATGTACTTCAAACAGGCATCTTTAAACATCATAACTGATAGAAATCACATGTTATAGGAGAAAATAAAACCGCAAAGAGAAGAAAAGATCCACCAGACTCAGTTCCTCACCTGTTCAACCTTTTCAGTGCTTTCACAACCGCTTCTGGCCATTACCAATTTAATTGATCCCTGACTGATACTGTCATCATATGCTCTCCCTTTAGACTTGGTAATTGCATCTTTTTCTTGATTAGATGATGAAGAAAGATCAGCATCAACCTTTGACAAACTAGAAATTATTAGGCTATTGTTACCAACTTAAACATTCAAACAGTCCAACAAAATAACATAGTTGTCATAAGAATTGTCACAAAAAGGAAAAGAGTTTCAAGCAGAAACCTTTATTATAATTGGCCTTGCTGGTCCACTACATGTGTCCTCCTTTAATCTCACACTATTATAGTGTTGTTCTCCATAATGATATGATCTGAAAAAAATTGGGAATCAGACTGAAGAACAGTAAGTCAATTCAACCATAATCCAAGAAAGCAAAAAAAAAAAAAAACTTACTCATGAGAAAAACATCGACAAAATAAGTAGAAAATGCAGACAAAAGAGCAAAAGAAATCATGTTTGTTTCAAGTGGGCATGATCAGTAGGTAGTCAATGGTATCAGTGTGAAAGCAAGGTCAGTAAACTCAAAATGAAAATTTAAACAAAGTTGGATCCCAAGATTCTTTAGTGGCTGTTCATAATAATGCACCTCTAGGTTCTCGCTCATCCATTTTGGATAGCCAATCTAGTAGGGGTACAGCTAGTTGCTTCACTGTCTTTCTTATGTGGAGACAAAAATCAAGCACTAGCATTTCAAGAGTTGGTACTCAATTGAACCAAAAGGCACTTGGAAGGAACCAACCTTTAAATTAAACTGTTCAATAACAAAGATAAACAAATAATAGCTTTTATTGCCTTTTCTATTAACACATGTCAAACAAGTCAAAAGGAAGCTCAATATCATATCTATCAAAATAATTTAACAAACATAGTGAGTGTACAGAACTAAAGCATAAAGAAAATTGGACAAACTTCTGCTATCAAATAAATCTCAATTCACTAGCTCCAGCTAAAATCTTCATGTTATTGCAAAACTATTATATATACTACACAAATAAACAAAATCAGTAACAGTCGAAATGACCACAAGTTAGCTACAGCCTACAAAATTGCCATTAATGTGAAAAAAACGTAATAGTAAAGAAATTTTCATCCTCCCTCCTTGCAATCAGAACATATTCAATAAAAATGAACAGTAGAAACAAGAAAAAATTTCTGAAATCTCACAAATGCACCATTCGAGCTCCACGGCTATCGAAATTCTTAGTGTGCAAGCAAGGAGACATGTTCTGCATCAAGTTAAAGCATTACACAGTTGAGAACCATGCTAAAAGAAGACATAACCTTGATATATCCTTGACAAAGCAGAAATGAGGGAAAGGATAAGGTCTTACTCGGTGTATGCATATATTACTCTGAGTAACAAGAGATGCTGCTTGCAGCTCCATTTGCCCTGCCCAAGTGCCATCCTCTGCCATGGACTGGCAGTATTTGTCAAATGGAACATCATCCTCAATAAAGGGCTCAAACTTTTCACGGTTCTTCTGTTAATTCCAGGTCTGTTGTCAGATATTTTTACAAGCTATATTTTTGGATAAGAAGGAGAAGATGTTGCCAGTGGGGTCAGGAGAGGGGGAGACATCATAAATTATCCAACCATCTTATGAGGCTACAAAATTCTTCATGAAGCATCAATAAACTGAGATGTGAATATAATATGAGCAAAGATAAATTTATTAGCAGTATAGTTAGTTCTTCAATTATATTTAAAAAGTTAAATTATAATATGTGAGTAGGAAAAAGGGCCACAGACAAAGGAAGACCACAGCATTTACTTATTTTCATGGAGCCAATTAATGTGAGATTAAAAGCAGCAGATTAGAGGTGCTACTTCACAAAAGAAGATTGAATGGGTATGACAAGGAAATGACAGGACCGACAGCAAATATTTAAAGATAAAATGTAAAAATATAGCACATATAGCAAGTTAGTGAAAACCATATCTGAAGCACATTGATTCAAGGAAAATTTAAAATGTAGCAGATATAGAAAGGTAACTTGTCTCTTGACATTATGGAAACCTTGACTTATATACCCAACATGCATTCCATAAATGTCATGGAGTCAAAGGAATTTTACCCCTTACGTCTCCTATTTTTCCTTAAAGGTATGAATTATAAATTTATAACATCTTTAAAACCATCTGTGTAGAAAATTAATAAATTTCTTTGCTTCATTCTTAAATAAAATGTTCTATTTTAAAATATAATATCAAATCATCAAGAGAAGAAAGAAATGTTTTTAAATTCAACTAATCAATTTACCACTATATATTGGACCACCATGCTCCGATACTTTCCATGTTCATCCTCATTACCTTCCAACTGATCTGCAAGGGCTCTGCCAGCTAAAAACAGTTAATAACTTAAAGAACTTTAAAAGACCATTATAAGCATCTGATGCTCTATAGATAATCAAATACACCATCTCAAAATAATAGAGAGCTACATCGTTATCTTGCAAAAAATATTAACAAGACACAAACCTGAAGAAGCAATTACCGTCTGGAGTCACTTGGATAATCTTCAGGCCCAATGCATCCAGCTGAGCACGGAGCTGTGAAATATCTTCTTGCTTTCCCTGCTTTCTTATCTGCCCACCAAACAGAATTCTTCTTTGATAATTTTGCAAGACAAAGAAGCAACCAACTATGAGAGCATTAAATAAAGGTTTCAATCAGATTATATATGTTTCAACGATAAAGCCAGATCTTGAGGAACTCAATCATCCTACAACCAAGATGCCCAATGTATGCCCACTTGAGCCAAATTTGTTATAAGTAACTTAAATCTACAGACCAGATGACTCCAATACTTTATTAGAAAGGGAAATAGTATACGGTGTTTCCCTACATCTTATATGACATATTCATGCAGTCAAATTAATGACCCATCTAATATATCACCAAGGTGTTCGTCAGACCATTTCAGAATTCCCACCTCTAGTAAATTTGTAACCGGTGTTATTACTCAGCTCCTGAGTCTCAAGAGATTGGCTCAATAAACCCTTTTTAGTGTCATATAACCTAGATGCATCCGTGAAGTAATCACTTCAGCAGATTCACTACATTGACATTCATCTCCCTATATATACACAAGTCAAACTGCAGTCTTTCCCAAACAATTACTTCCAAAAAATTATGCAAAACCTAAAAATATAAATCTCAAAGGAAGTAAAGAGATAGTATCCCATTCTTTCTGCACCTTAACACGCCATGCCAGTACAGTAGTGTTGCATGCGTAGGTGGTGCTAAGGCGCCACTTTAGCGCTAGGTGATAGAGTTTGGCATTTCTTCTAATTTTTTGGATTTTCAGTTCTATCTTATCAGTTTTTGCGGAAAAATAAAAACGCTTAGAGCACTTAACAGCGCTTAGATGGCACCTAAGCACCACTTAGGCGCTAGGCACTGGCCCAATGCCCACCACCGCCTACAGCTTTTTGCAACCTTGCAGTACAGTGAATCATGCTTTCATGTAATTCAATAACATAATATTGGATTCACTATGAAGATTATTTTCTTCTGCTCCTCCCATACAACCTCATTAAAACCCATATTTATTTTCAATTTTTTCACAGATTTTGGATTCTGAAGAAAAATTTTGATTGCATTGTTCCTTAAACTTATCTGTTGTCTCTCCAGCAACACAAAGTCCCGTTTAATTCTTAGTTCATTGAATTATATACTTCAACGATGATGATAAATGCTATCTAAGTATCTAACAGGATCATAGTAGCTTCCTTCGGTTAGACATAGTTAAAATTCCAAACCCAGAATTCTAAAGGTACAAATTGGATTAAAAACGAAATCTTGGAGATAATAAAGTATTTGAATTGACTCATTGAGATAAAATTTCAGGAATCAAAGGGAAAAGAAAGGGGACAAGACATCAAGGAAACTTACGTTAGTCGGTTTCTTGGGTTTGGATTTTCGCTGTTTGGTTTTTACCATCCTAGGAAGACCACTACAATGGCTGTCCGGACGGAGAAACGCAGGGGCAGCTTGAAGGCGGTCTGCGTCGTCTGAGGGTCGAACACAGAAATCTTTCGCGGCGACTCGGACGTGTCGGCTTAGTTCGTTCCGTGGTTTATAATGATACGCTAAGCCCACCGGGCCACCGGCATGAACTGGTTATTTGGGCTGCCCATCTTCTTTGTTAGCAATCGAGCCTATGGACCTGAAGACGGCAGTAAATAGACAAAGAATCCATTTGATCGATTACCTACTGGGCCTATCGACCTTCTTTGTTTGCCATCGGGCCTATGTGCACTTTATTGCATTATTATAGGGTTTGTTTGGTTCGCTTCATCTTGGAATGTATTTTTAAGGAAGTTGTGTAAAAAAGTATGTTAGTTTGGTCCTAAAAATTGATTTATGATAAAATTTATTTAAAAAGATACATGGGTGATTCTATAGGGACATAATTGATTATGTAGTCTGAAAATACTTTTCAATTCAAAAATCTTGAAAGAATTTCAAATGCATAATTAATTAAAAGTCCAACATAATTGATTATATTTAAAAAATTTTATTCTAACCCATTATTCTTTTTATATAACTGATTATATCACAATTTTAATTTTTTATGTCAAAATTTGATTTTTCTGAATTAAATTGACTTTTTAGAGACTCGTGATTTTTTTTTCAAAAATACCTTCTAAGATAAAGAATAATCAAAGATGCTCTAAGAAAAAGAATTCAGAAAATATAAGTCATTAAAGTGCAATGCAATCTCTCCTACGTTTTGGTTCTGAATTTTTACAATCCCACACATGTGCACAAATTACAAGACAATGCACCCGCAGCATTAGCTGCATTAGTTCAAATGTATTGAACTCTGGACAAAAATCAAAATTTTAATCGCTGTAATAACAACTTTCTTCTCCCTCTTTTGTTCAATTGCCTTTGTTTAAGAAAAAAAGGAAATTACAAGACAATATTTCTTTGGAATCTTAATCCTACGAGAGTATAACCAAACACGCCCCTGAAATGAGTTGACAATGTAATTATGGTAACTTTTCTTACGCGTTAGAATACTATATTTTTAAATAATTTCTCTGCCCATCAGGTACAATGACCGAACTTTTGTTCTGGTAAAAAGCTGAATGCCGCGGCGAATTATTACACCACTGATGTTCTTTTTGTGTGGTGTTTAATATATTATCCCTTTCTTACCAAAACCCAAAAAAAAAAGAAGAAGAGGAATTATTACACCACTTTTGTCATGGTCTTAGTAGGCAAGTTACACAAGATTTCTTACCTTTCCACATAGGACAATGATACTCCACTTTAGAAACACCACTCAAAAATCCAAAAAAAAAAAAAAAGGGGTTTTCTGATATTTACCCTTAAACATAGGTTATTATAATAAAAAAGAAAAAGAAAAAAGGAGGGGGGTGGGGGGGACTCTAATCCTATCAACAATATTCTCTTGTAAAACTCAGCAGTGCACTTAAGCGTTGGTTCATTATTATGTAGAATGTAGTGGATAAGGCATGAGATTAAGTGGTTAACGACTCACAATTTGGGATGCGACTATCTTTAAAGATGTGGGTTTGATTCTTATTTAGAGAAATACTGAAAATACTCTTTTTAATATCTTTTTTTAAATACTTTATATATGATTGAGATATGTATAATATAAATTTAATATGATTGATTATAATTTTAAATTTTAAAATTATTAATTTTAATATTAATTATTAATTATAAATTATATTAAAATTATATTTTATGTGACTTAATCACATAAAAAATGTTTTTTTTTTAAAAAAAAAATTTGTAAGAAAAAGTGCCCTTAGCACCCCTCATCTTGTTTATGCAGCTTATTACCTTTGGTTGGGTAACAATGTGAACGTCTTTAGCCCTCCTCTT
>BPVZ01000013.1:2131703-2142508 GCA_020521535.1 Rubroshorea leprosula
ATTAAATTAGAAAAAAATATTTATTTATCTTAAAAAATAAAAAATAATAATAAAAAATTTAAAATATGACACTTATTTTAAAATGAAGGAAGTAATATGAAGATAAATTCGAAATGCATCTATTATTCACATCTATAATTTTCAAATGAAAGGAGTATTAATATAATGGAAAATGATTTTGGGGTAACCTTTTGGTATTATTTTATGGTACAATCTTACGTATTATTTAAATGATTGGTTTTTTTTTTCATATGGGATCTATAATATTGAATACATCAACTTATTTAATGACATGTGAAAATTATATCAAAAGATGGTATAAAAAGATATCAACGATTTGTTGATCCAAATGGAAGGAGGTTGATCCAAGTGAAATGAATTTAATTTCTCTTAAATAAAATATCGAATTCGAGTTTTGTAAATGGAAAAATAGACGTCGGAAGAACTTCCCCTAATGGGTTCAACCCTAATCGATTTTGGATTAGTTGATCGATTTTGAATTAATTGAGATTCAATGTGAATATCGAATATTGAAAGATTAATAAAAAAATAATATAAATTTTTTTTTATAGTATCACTTTAATGTAATATTGGAATAAAAAACAGAAGATTCAAGTACAGAACAAAATCAAATGAAAGTAAATAAAATCCAAATATTTCCTAAACCTCAATTAGGAAAGCTAAAATTATTATTATTATTATTATTATATTTTTTATACTAACTGGAATAGGAGGCCTCGCACCACACGTTCCCATGTTTTGGATATCTCCAATTATTCACAAAGAAAGTAAGAAAATCTACTTTAATTGAGAGGTGCTCTCTTTCCATAATTAAAGGAGACAACGTTTATTGATGACTCAGTCAAGTGTATGAGAATTTAAAGCCTACCTGTGAACTGACTTACATGAATATTAGTATCAGCAACAAAACCAAAGACTAATTAACCAAAACACAACATGACAAACATATCTAAATATCAATAAGATTGTGCTCAAAGCCAACCACCTTACCTAGAGATCAAAAGAGAAATGAAAAATGTAACAGAAAGAACAAAAAAAATCTATGATCAAATAAAAAGACAACGCCAAATAGAGCTACATGAATATTTTACTGCTCTTAAAGAAATCATACCCTAGGAAGAGAAACTTAAAAAAACTACGAGCAATACACGTGATTTTAATAGAATCACACAAGCAAAATTTAAAATATACAAAACAAAATAAATGAAACAGGTGAAACAAAAGCGACAAAGAAAAAATTAACCTAAGGCACATATTAACTTTTTATTATTAACTTACATTAAAAAATAAAAAATAAAATTAATTTTAATTTTATTAATTATTATATTATACTATATTATTTCATATAACTTATCAATATTAAAAATAAAATTTATTTTTATAAAAAAATTAATTAATTCACTACAAATACTGGTTAAAAATTAAAAAGCAGAATAAGACAGAATGAGAAAAAATAGGGACAGACGATAAAGTCCAAAAAGGGGAAAAGAAAGTTCTATATTTCAAATCATAAAAGTTCTTCATTTCAGATCATGAAAGTTCTTCATTTCAGATCATGAAAGTTCTACGTTTATAAATGAATCAAATCTAGTCAACAAAATTAGTTCAGAAAAAAAAAATGAATCAAATCTAGTCAACAAAATTAGTTCAGAAAAAAAAAGGGTCTAGTCAACAAAAACTTGTATGCTTGCTGCCCCACTCTCACTCCCCGTCTCCATTTTTTCTCATCTCCTTTTCAAGCGTATTTATGGGTAACAATTGAAATACTAGTTCTATCTTCTAAGGAATATTTCAAATTAAAGATAAACATTTTCTTTTTCTAAAATATAAAAATGAAGCTTCCCTGCTCTTTCAAAGACTGAAACTTGGAGGAGAAGTTCTTGATCAATTTTCTTCAATTCTTCAATTTTACTCTTTGATCCTTCTTTTTTGATGTGTACCAAATTGGTCCTTTGGATTATTGTTTTTCCAATTATGTCCTTAAGAGCTTGATCTTTTCATGTGGTGCCTTCCGGAAAGCTTTCTTTTTCTTCATGCAATCCATCAACTTTCAATACTTAACATTTAAATCGTTATTATAGGTTAATGTGCAAATGAATCATTGCAATTGAGAGTTTTAAGGTGTTCAATTAATTTTAGCTTTGCAAAAATTTTAATTAAATTTACTCTAATTAAAATCAGATTATAACAGTAAGAATTTAATAATATTTATTACAACCACATAATTTTAAAATAGATAGTTAAAAGATGTTTATTAAAACCACAAATTCTAATTGACAAACATTATAATACATCCTTATATACATGTATGTACAATGACAAAGTAAAATCAATATAAGGTTGTGGCCTTCTATGATTATTTTTTCTATAAAAAGATTATGGGTATAGCTTTTAACATTATTCCCCTTAAAATCTTAGGTGGGATCCCTTTACTTAATTTTTAATTTTTTGGAACCAAAGGGTAGACCCATGCCCAACATTTTGCATGTGGTTCCGCCAATGTATGTGATAGAAACAAAATTACGTTAAGAGTCGTGATCTAAGTCTGTTGTGAAATGGTTGAAAACAAAGAATTAGGTGTATACCATGAGAGCAAATAAAAAGTTTCAGTGAGGTTCAAAGAAAGTGACAACCACTGACAATCCTCTTACGTCATTTTTGCGTCTTCAACTTTTGCAAAGAAGATTTAAGAAGATGTGGATGTATAAATTGGAAAGATATGCATAATTCAAAACACTCCCCTCTCCTCTCATTTCATGGCACTTTTTTCTAAAATACTAACTCAGACTGATATCGATAAAAGACTGGCGATCCCAACTAAGTTCATGAGGCAGCATCTGCCAGAATTTCCAGGGGGCACACTAAACTTGATGGTCGAGGATGTGCGCGGACATGACTGGTCCTTTGGCTATAGCATTCGTAGAGAAGGCCACCCGAAGCCTGTTCTCCAAGCGGGTTGGCTCGATTTCGTCCGCGACAATTGCCTCACTCCAGGTGACAGAATCACATTTTGGCAAGACCAAAATGCTGCCAACGGTCCACGGTACAAGATTGCAGCAGAAAGAAAAATCAAATTGCTTGGTCGAGAATTCTACGCGGCAGTCTGAATTAAATACGCAAATTAAGCACATGAATGCCTACAAATAATTAAGAAAATGGTTTGCTTTAATTATTGTTGCGGTATACATGTAAGTTTGCTCTGATTATTCTTGTGGTATACATGTACTCTTCGTTTAATTTAGGTGTGAACTCTCTTCTTTTTATTTTTCTAAATGATGGCGTATAGTCTTCAAAAAAACAATTTGATTTGACAAAGAAGAAAGGGAGGGGAGGGTGAAGATTGTTTCACCCAAATCAAATTAAGGCATTTTGACCCAATATCTTAATTGATTGGACAAAATCATCTCCTACCTCCTCTCTTCCATTTTCTTTAAACCAAACAAACTCTTAATTTTCTCATATACTAGTTTTCATATATGGTTAGATAATATCTGAATTTGTAGTATATATCTATTAGGACAAATGTTAATAACATCTTTTCTCTTCTTGCGGATTTAATTGTTTTGTCTACTATTTTCTATAATATTATACACTATATGCCAATATTCACAACGGAAATTTTTTTCTCTAACTTGGTAATTAAAAATGCTTAGTTTCTTAATCTTTGATCAATCCTTGTTGGTTGTGACTAATATACTGAATTGTGTTGGTCAACGATGTTCTCATGGACCATGTTACATGGTTGGTGCGCGAGGTCTTATCTTATGTGGCTATGTGGTAGTACTGGCATTCCGTAGCTCCGTGAGCAACAACTTCCAAGAAATTAACTAGGTTTTCATTATTCAATTTGGGACCCTCTTGAAGAATCTATTATTATATATATTGATATTCCTAGAGACAGAAAGGGGATGAATAGAGAAAATTGTAACCATTAATTATAATAAAGAATAATTTTCTTTATATTTAAAGAGAAATTATTTTTGTACAATTAATTTTTTCATTTCATTTTTTTGGACAATTTTTTCATTTTATTTTTTTGTACAATTTAATATGTCATTAAAATGATTAATTTTTTTAATTTATGTGAAACTCGTAATATTAAATGCATCAACTCATTTAATAACACATAAAAATTATATTAAAAAATAATATAAAAAAATTATACTTATAACACCACCCATATTTAAATTTCTCATGTATTCTAAAATTTAAACTTTTATCATCACAAATTTTACCAATTAAGATTCCTTCGTGACAAGATTAGACTTCTTTTGTATAGTCATTACAAGACATACCGAAAAGAAAAAAAAAAAAGTAGTTTATTACCTTATTAGATCAATCCCATCTACACACCCTGCATTTGTTTGACACTTGGTGTGCGTAGATGGGGCTGCTTTCTTTCGACAATTGGGGTTGCTTTCGACCGACAATTGGCGAATAAATCTAACTACAATGCGGCCTTGCACATGGCACATTGTTTGACATTTCGTGTGCGTAGATGGGGTTGTCTTTTTTCGATAATTGGGGTTGCTTTCCATGAAATTTATCCCTCCCCTCTTTTTGAGCCAAAACAGTATGTTTGACTCATTCAAAACACAAATTCCACATTAATGTTTTTCTTTTTTTTAATGGAAGATCAATCTTTATTAACAAATATCATAAGATACAAGTCTAATAATAAGAGAAAATGAAACACTTTAAGAACCATCACTAATTTTCACTTAGCACACGTTAGAATTTATATAGTTGATCTAGTACTTAATGAAATAATTCAAGAAAATCCTGCAAACCTAACATTACTATGTGCACTATAAGAAGACTTAATTAGCAAATTAACATTTTCAAAACTTTCTTCTAATTTCCTTTAAAAATAATTTAGATTGCTAAGGAGTATAAGAGATACTCCATGACAAAATAATACAATCTTCAGTAAACTTCAAAACTACAACTTGCCCTTAATAGCCCATGAAAAAGACTAGAAACAAAAAACTGTACACAACAACCTCCTAAAATAACATTTAATCAATGAATGGCTTTCAAATGCATTTTGTATCCTTTCAAACATTTTCTCAATCGGGCAAAAACTGTCCTGCATTTTACTAGATTTGATGCCTAATCTTAGTAAAAAAACATATAACTTAACTCTTTATCTTTTATCCATAAAAAAATTTATACCTGTATAGAGTCTAGCAATAAATCCTCACCAATCAAACCATTTCTAAACACCTCTGAATTCCTCCTACGCCAAATATACCAAACAGTGACAAAAAAAAATTAATGCTCCTATATCCTGGACACATCCCCCACCTATACCATTTAACATCAACTCTGCCATCCCAAAAACTTCATTTGGCAGAACCTCCTTCGAACCCCACCATGACAGCACCTTCGTCCAAACTCACCAAACCACACTACATTCACAAAAATAAATGACTAAGGTCCTCCACTGCTTCACTGCCCAACCCACACCTCATATCCTCTCCCTTTTTAAACACCCCCATTTTACAATGGTTCTCCTTCCCGGCCAATCTATTTAGGAATAACTGCCATCCAAAGATACTAACCTTAGACGGAATGTATTTACTCCAAATTAGTTTACACCGTTTCCCATCAAGAAGGTGATAGGATGCCCTTTAATTATATTCTTCATGGATAATGAGAAATGTAGTCTATATGGTTATATTCTTAATGGCCACGCCGCCCTTAGGATATAACAGCGCAACCTTTTCACGTTATGTCTTTACAAGTACTGCACTCTTGTAAAGAAAACTCTACCCCACCACCTTTTATTTGCTCAAAGAGAGTTTGTATACAAGGTTTGTGAAATAAGAGTGCAGATTAGAAAAATTGTATCAACTTCTGGTAGAAATAGAGACTGCCTTTTTATAGACTACTCTCTTATGTAACTGAAGTAGACAAACTATTGTAATTTGAATTGAAATTTTCCAGTGTCAAACGAGATTTATAACTAATGCAACAATAATGAAATCAAGTAATCGACTAATGCAACAATAATGAAATCAAGTAATCAACTGACATTTGAGACTAAAGCAATGATGAGAAATAATGTATGGGTTTAAAACCATTTAAAAAAAAGAAAAAAAGAAAAGAAAAAAGAAACAATTGGATTTGTAACTGTTGCCATTTCGAAAAATGTGTATCTCTTGAGATTAAATCTTTAAATAATAGATTCATAATTGACTAGAAATGATTTTAAAAATAATGAGATTTGTTTCGGTTACAATTTTTAATTAAAATTTACAATACATTCTCCTCTAAAACTTAACAGCCCACTTGTTGGATCATATTATTATGTTGCCAGTAAGGATGTGGGCTTGATTCTTGGATTCGTATGGTTAAAATCTTATTTTCTTCTCTTTCCTTTAATAAAAAGTTTTTTCTTTTTAGTTTTCTTACTTAAGAAAATTTCTTTTTAATTTTTAAAGTTTAGTATTTACTTCTTTTTTTAGTCCTTTTGTTTTTTGTTTTTTTGCATACGTGACGTAATAAATAAATAAAAATTTCAAAATAAAGAAACTAATAATAAATAAATGAAAATTTCAAAATAAAGAAACTAAAAAGAAACTTTTTAAAATAAAAAGACCAAAAAGGAACCTTTTTAGTTCATTTTTAGTTTCTCCATCTAGAAATTTCTACCACCTAAAAATTTTTATCATCTAATATGTTACATATATAAAAAATAACAAAGAAACTAAAAAAAGATAAGATAACAAACTTTAGAGACTAAAAGAAATTTTTTCAAGTAAAAAGAGTAAAAAAGTTTTGTATTAAAATAAATGGACCAAAACAAAAGTTTAACCAATTTGTTTATTCTTATACTGAATCCACTCTACAGGTCATTATCAATGTTACTTCTTCAAACCCGTTTTAGGGTTCACTAAAGACTTGTTGCATGACTAATTTTCCAATGTCCCAGGGTGGAGAAATTCCTCCATTACCAAACAATGAAATATCGCGTCAACAGTATGAATGATGATAAAAGTACGAATTTTATAAGAGTAAAATTTAGAATAGATGATATAATATAAGTCACGATAATTAAAATATTAAAAAATAATTTTTATATTATTTAATAATTAATTATTTTTTATTTTATTAAAATTTATAAGATTATATATATTAATTCATTTAATAATATAATTTATGTCATATCATTAGTTTTGGATTTTAGTTTTCAATTTTTGTCTCCCCTGTGTCACTACTCTAACAGTATTTTTGTTTAATAATATTATGAGAAATTAGTAAGAATAATAGTAAATAAGAATAAAATTTAGGAGAAAAATATGAAATCTAATGACATGGTTTATATTGTGTTATTTAAAATATTAAAAAATAAATTTTATAATTTTTAATAATTAATTTTTTTAAAAAATTAATAATATTATATTTATTAATTAATTTAATAATGTGATATAAATCATATTATTGATTTCAAATTTTTATTTTAAATTTTCATCATTTCCATCATTACTCAATTGGTAAGTAAGAAGTAATTAGTAAGTATAACTTCTTACTTGTAATAAATTAATCTACAAATGATAATAATTATGGGTGGAGATCATACTTGCTAATTTGTCACGACTCCATTAGACAGAGATACCGCTGACGTAACCTCATCAAAATGGAAGACTTGCCCCCTAAAGTGGTGGTAATGACGTAAATCCCTTTGTTTTTTTTCTTTTCTTTTTTCTTTTTTTGTAAGAAAAAAAAGCCTAACAAAATTCATTTGTCAAAAAGTGAGGGACAGCCTCATGGACGTTAGATATTTGAAGTCAATGCATATCCATTATTACATAATATTCTCCCTTAATTATATGTACATTGTTATGATTATATTCACATTATAATTGATTTCATACTATAAAATATTCTCTTATATAGGCTTATATATCGACACTTTGTATATTCAAATAAATCAAGAAAAGTATCATTTTTCTTCATATTTTTCTCTCTTACCTTGTTTTCTCACATGTTATCAGAGCTACTGAGCTCTTTTACCTCTTTTCACTTTTTTATTTTTTGCTTCTAGTTTGCGCCAATAGTATTGTGATATATTGTTGTTTTCAGCAAGTATCATTCCAAGTTTCCTACTTTTGCTTCGATTGTGCCCAACGGTCCTAACTAGCATTGTGCGTTCAAAATTGCTCTCCGGTAGCTAGTTGTTACTGCCCAAATCTGCATCAGTCTCTTTTGATTCGATCAGATTTCTTTACATAATATCTTTATTTTTTCATGGAGAAATTTGATATTTCACACCCAATTTCAACTACTCTCAATGGCTCAAATTACATACTTTGGGCTCAAAGTATGCACAGTTTTTTAAAGGGTCAAAAATTATGGCGGTATATTACTAGTGACATTACACTTCCACAAAGGTTGCCGATGAGACAGATAAGAAGTATGTTGACCGTCTGGAGGACTAGGATAGCAAAAATCATTAGATCATCACTTGGTCCTGCAACACCTCAATTCCTTCCATTCACCTTCAGTTTGGACAGTATGAAACATCTAAGGAAGTGTGGGATTTGCTTGCAACAAGGTATACCACTTCTGATTTATCCAATCAATATCAATTGTGGGAAGAGCTACACAATTTGAAACAAGAACGAGGAGAGTCCATTACTAGTTTTTATGCTAAGATGGAGGCTACTTGGGATTAGCTTGCTCTCTCAGAACCAACTGTCAATGACACTGCTGATATTGGGAAGTACATTGAGTATCGTGACAAAATGAGGTTAATTCAATTTCTTGTGGCACTTACTGATGATTTTGAACCATGCAGAGCCTCTCTCTTACATCAGTCTCCTTTACCTACCTTGGATAGTGCTTTATCACGGTTATTATCCAATGAAACTCATTTGGGCTTACTTAAGCCTCAACGAGATAATACTATGGCTGCAGCTATTAATAAGTTTCCTTTGAGTAAGAGAAGACAGAAGCATTGTCATCACTATAACAAATACGAACATGCTATATATGAATGCAGTCTGGTTAAATGTCATAAATGTAAGCAGAAAGGCCATATTGCTCCTAATTATACTACTCCACTACCTCAAAGATCTAATTTGTGGAAGACCCAATCAAAGCCTGATCAATATTCCAAGCCTATGGTTGCTACAGTTGCTACCAATTAGGATACCTCAATCCATCCTTCGATTGGTAATCTAGAAACTCTTTTAAGATAGATGATATCATCTTCCTCTACATCTACTACCTTGCCTACCATCCCAAGTAACGTTTCTTGGATTTTTTGACTCTGGTTGTTGCAACTATATGACTTCAAACTCTAAACTTTTTTCTACATTAACCCCTAATACCACCACACCTGCAATCCAGACTGCTAATGGTTCACAAATGCAAGTTAGCCAATATGGTCAAGTTTCTACTTCTACCCTTACCTTACCAAACACTTTCCTAATACCAAAACTTAGTTTCAATCTTATTTTTGTGGGACAACTGCGTGAATTTGGTCTTGAACTAATATTTTCTACTCATGGTTGTCATGTGTAGGATCCACAACCAGGACAGATTCTTGGGACATGCAATAAAGTTGGACGTTTGTTTGAGCTCACCTCCTTACACATCCCTTCTAGTTACATTTCCCAGTTGTGTGCGATCTCAGCATCTTCCTCTTTACACTTGTGGCATCTTCGTCTTGGTCATGCCTCTATTAGTAAACTTCGTCCTTTAATTCAAAATGGGTCTTTAGGTTCTGTTAAAGAAGAGTCTTCACATTGTGTCTCATGTCAAGTTGCTAAACAACCTGCTTTATCTTTTAATAAAAGTGATTATGTTTCGCTTGCACCTTTTTATTTAGTACATTCTAACATATGGGGCCATCTCCTACTCCTACCATGGGTGGTTCAAAATATTTTGTGTTATTTGTTGATGATTATTCTCACTTCACTTGGCTATATTTGATGAAGAAACGCTCAGAATTACCTCAAACTTACTTTGAGTTTGCTAATATGATAAAGACTCAATTCTCTAAAACTATCAAAGTCTTGAGGACTGATAATGCTCTTGAATATCTTGATTCTAAATTTTAGTCTTTTCTTAAAGAACAGGGCACAATACAACAAAGATCTGGTCCATATACCTCGCAACAGAATAGGCGGGTTGAGCGTAAACATCATCATATTTTGGACTTAGTTCGTGCTCTCCTGATTTCTTCTTCATGTCCTGAGCGTTTTTGGGGTGAAGCTGCACTTATAGCAGTCTATGTCATAAATCGAGTCCCATCCACTATCACACAAAATAAATCTCCCTATGAGTGTCTCTACAATATTCTTCCTACCTATGATCTTCTTAAAATTTTTTGTTGTGCTTGTTTTGTTCTCTTACCTTCTCATGAACATCACAAGTTAGAGCCTCGAGCTCGACTTTGTTGTTTTTTGGGGTATGGGATACAACATAAAGGTTATTGTTGTTGGGATCCAGTATCACAAAAACTCCGTGTCTCTCGTCATGTTGTTTTTTGGGAACACACTATGTTTGCTTCTCTTTCTAAATTCAAGGTGTCTCCTTCTCATCAAACTCATATCTTTACTAATCCATCCCTTGAGTTATTTCCTAGTGATAATGCAAGGTCTCCTGATGAGCTTTCAAATGATCAAACTACCATGGCTCCTATTTCAAAAGATGTTTCTTCTACGGATATTACACCTGGAACAAATGAGATTGAAAATTTACCAGTTGCTTCCTCTTCCAGTCATCCTACTCAGGTAAGAAACCCACCTACATATCTTCAAGATTACCATTGT
>BPVZ01000013.1:2212118-2231972 GCA_020521535.1 Rubroshorea leprosula
TTTTATTATGTTCATTCTTCTGAATATTTCTCTAATATGCATTGATCCAGACTGTGAATAGATTCAACATTCATGTTTTAATTTTCCCACGCATTGTTTGTCTTTGTGAAGTTGGACATGCTTAAATCTTACATGGAAAAGAAACTGGTAGATAGCATAGGAAAATCTGTTTTAAGTTTAAAAGAGAGGGAAGAAAAGATATTATTGAAACTGGAGAATGAATCTCTGTTATTACATATATATCTTCATCAATCCAAAAGAGGACTGACTTTACATTGCTAGTACTAATACAGTTGATTTGTTCAGGTTATAATTTATCTGGAAAATGGAGGGTGACGGAAACAGGAGGAACCTCTTCCCAGGAAGCAATTACCACCACGGGGAGTCGAGCAATACAAATTTCGACTTAAACCTGGAAGTTGGCGACGACGTTAGCTTCCAGGAACTACTAACGGCTGGGGAAGACTGGCTTACTCCTCTTATCGAACAGGCTCGGGCTGCTGAAAGGTCAGAACAGAGGCATCCAGAGCAAAACGTAGCTCATGATCAAGCTCCAAGAGATCAGAGTAGCGCGGGCTTAGGATTCTCGCAGTTCACCGGTGGCCCGTTAGCTTTTCAAGAGGCTAGTCTTGGGTCAGTACTCCCCGGTGGCCTCGACCTGAATGCTCCTGCTGGCGGTTGCTCTTCTTCCTATGCTGGTTTTCTTAGCTCAGGATCAGCGGAATATGTTGTGGAGGACCACAACCAGGACAGTTCAGCGGATGGAAGGCGTCTGGCATTGAAAAGAAGAGAGCCTGAAGATGCTCCGGAAGAAAGGCCTTTTGGAGAGAGTTCAAACTCTGCTCAGCAGGGTGCGAACTATGAGCAGCAGCTGGGGATTTTCCAACAACTCGTTGCTGCAGCAAATGCCCAAGCAAATGCCAGACGCATAAACGGAATTGGGCCCCTAAACCTCAGTATCATCAGCGCAGAATCAGTAGGGGCCCCTGGGAACAGTGGTCTCGTACTTGCCCTGGAAGTACCCTCTGGTGTGCATCCTGTAGAAGAGGCGGAAAGCTCCCAGAGAAACATCCGTTTCAGAAGGAGCTTCGAAGCAGCACAGTATTTCCCTCTTGAGGGAAACTATAGAAGCGCAGCAGCAGCAGCAGCAGCAGTACCAGGACCCTTCACTGCAACACCAGGCCCCCAGCCGGTTCCTCAAGGATTTAATTTCTTATTAGATTTGCAGGCAACCAGGTTGGGGGCTATGCAGGATATGGACAGAATCCGAAACATGATGAATGCTCCTCAGTTCTTTCCGGAGTTCGAAAGGGGAAACCAGGTGCAGAATATGCGAACTAACTTGGACTTTCCTGGATCTGGAAACATTGCTCCAGCTCCAAGAAATGATCCGGGGACATCGAGCATGTATGCACCGTCATCATCAAGGTTTCCCCCCCCAGAACCGGAAACGCTGGGGGACATCATCAACCGATCATGGCACTGCTGTCCATATCACGAGTATCATGCTGCTGCAGATCGAGATGTTGGACCTTCCATGGGAGCAGATAACGGCGCCAGCTCCTCTCAGCCACCTTTGAGGCTAGGATCAATGATGAGGACCGCCGAGCGACAAGCTGCAGGACCTCTGTTCGTCCAGTCTCCGTCTGCTGCTGAGAGACAACAGAGAACGTTATCCGAGGTATTCTCATCAAACTATCATCTCAATAACTTTATTGTTTTGTTAATAAATTTATTTCTAAGAAAATGCTGTTAAAATATATTCTCAAAAAGCCAACAAACTTAAAATTCTTTGAAAACTGCTAACAACTACTGAAGGAGTCGATAGGACAAAGAACCTTAGAGTATTTTCCTACAAAATGAATAGAATTGGTTTAACTTAGTGCACACTGCACAACAAAAAAGTTTTTCTGTATGTTCTTTTTCCTATTCTTTTAAGATGAAGGTTGATGGTAGCTTTTTTTAAGATAAAAAAGAAAAATGAAAATTATGGGTGATTAAATCAAAAAGGTAAAGTTGTATAAAAAATAGTCAAATTAGAAAGGCATAATGAACGTAGATGCACAAGGAAATGGGAAAGAGTGAAATCATAGGAGGCCTTACCTTAGTCTTCTTCAAATCACTTCTTTTGAAATATGAGGCACAAGGAAGACTAGCTAATTTGCTAACATCGGTAAAGTGAAAAACATATCAAAGGGGATAGAACTCTGGCAGGGTGGTAGATCACCCAATGGGTGATCACACACTAGAACTATGAAGAACACAGCATTTTATAAGAGATAAATCATATCTTTTCTAATCCATCTTCCTTATACATCTTAAGCATATTCGAAAGCATATTCGAATATTCGCTTTGTCGGTTCTATAACCAAATATTCTCATTTTTAGTAATTTTAAAACATAAATAATTGTATATTTTCCTATAGTTACCAAGTATGAGAAGTTGAAACCTTTTCCCAAGGATCCATATTTCCCCTAAATTGCATTAAGTGTCTTCACTATAGACCGCCTGCAATATGTTATCTAAGTAGTTGCATTGACCAATATTATTTACAAACGTTTTTTCATCTAAAATAATGCTTCAAAAAGAAAGTGTCGTTCTTCAAACATTGTGATGCACCATCTTAATTAAGCAAGTTTTTGTAAATGCAGTGTTGGACAATGTCCTCATAAATCCTGTCTTAACCGGTTACACATTATAATTATTATTCCCTTTTTCAACTTGCCGTTTTACTAAATATTTTATCTAGCTCCAAAACCATCTCTTAATCAGAGATTCTAATTCCTCTATTTTTAACATAATAGGTTCACGATGCATTGCACGTTTTCAGTAGGGAACACACCGTCCATTTTGAGGTATAGGGTCTAACCTTGGACTTATTCATGTCTGTGAAATCAAGTTTAACAATTGGTTCATGTTATGCTTGCTTTCACTCTTATAATAAAGAATGTTATACTAATTTATAGCAGTAAGCAGGCACATAAACTAGATGGGTAGTTTTCACATCTGAAATTGTTCTTCAAACTGATTGTCACTAACCAGTTCTTGCTAAAATTGCTCATAAGCAACTGCATCTGTGAACAAAGTTTTTAATTTGTTATGTGTCTGTTCTGAAGTATAGAAAATGTTTATATTGAAGTCTAACTTTTATCTGAACTAATGGTGGCATATCAGGATTTCATGGTTGTCGATGCTTCGATGCTGAATGGTTTGCCGGGGGAGGAGAGTGATGATGAAAATGATGACATGCGTCTTGATGTTGATAATATGACTTATGAGGTAACACTAAAACAAAGTTTATGGCATTGAATTTGCATTTACCTAAAGATTTTATAAAAACGTGAAGAATCCTTTCCAAATGGCCTGATATTAATTCGGAATAAAATTCAACTTCAGATATAGAATTTTTGTTATTTATTATACATGATTTCATCCTAATTAACAATATTTGACTACAGGAACTACTTGCTCTGGAGGAGCAAATTGGTAACGTTCCAACTGGACTATCAGACGAAACCATTCTGGCACGTCTGAGGCGGCAAATTTATCAGCCTGTCGCAGCTGGGCCAGGGGAATGTGAGCCATGCTGTGTTTGTCAAGTAAGAGCCACTCGATTCTTCTTCCTTCACTGTTAAATACATAGACAGAAATTAAAGTGTACTTTAGCATCCCATGGATTCTGTGCACAGAGTATATAGGTTGATTGCGGACATTGATTTACCTTGTTTCCCCCTTTTCAGGAGGATTTCGTTGAAGGAGAAGAGCTTGGCAGGCTGGACTGTGGTCATGAATATCACTTCAGCTGCATCAAGCAATGGCTTAATACGAAAAATACCTGCCCCATCTGCAAAACGACAGGTTTGGACGTTTGAGAGATGAATCTGCTGGTCCTCTAGACTTTCTTCTCTTTCAGGGATCGTAGTTCCGATCAGTCCTTACAAACAATATCTCTGTATCTTTCTATCAAACATTTTTTCACGGGCGAGCTTTTCATGCTCTTGTTTACTTTCTCAACAAGGTAGTTGATTTCCAGGCAGAATGGCTGACACGAGAGCAACTCTTCCTAATCAACGCCGCAACACTGATATTTGTTACAAGAGCAGCAGGTTTTTTTGTTGTAGGAATAAAGAGTTGGCCATGGGGAATCAGTACCTTGTGACTTAAGGAATATTTGTTTAGAAGTTTTGGTGACAGATAAAACATTGAAAATGCAGCCTTTTAAGGGTTGCTTCGGCATGTAAACATTTTGAATTATGTTTATGCAATCTTAATTCCTTCTCTGCTATATTCTGAATTGAGGCTTTAGTTTGTTGGATTCTGAGGCAGAAACCATTTAACCTTATAGGAAGTTCCTTGTTCTCCTCCACAACCTCTGCAAATTGGGGAAACCGCCCCTTTGCAAGTTGGGAAGACTTTCATCACTACTCTTTAGACTCTAGTGCCTTTCTTGACCTATACCACCCTCTCCAGAAAAATCCAAAACAAACCCCGAAAATCGGAATCCCTAACCCTCAATTCAATACCCTCTCCATAAAAATCCATAACTCACCCTAACGCTCTCCAGAAAAATGCAAAACTCACCCTGAAAATCCAAATCCCTAACCATCAATTCAATACCCATATCACCAAATTTCCCAACTCTACCCTCAATATCCACATCACCAAATCCTGACTCCATCGACACAAACCTATCCCGCCACCACTCACCACCACTCTTCCAACCCCAACCTTTGAGCCACCAACGAGCTCTGATTCATCTCCAACCCCACCCCACACCAAAAAATCCCATACTTCAAATCCCTAAATTGAAACCTGTGTGCTTTGTTAAGCTAAGGGAACTTTCTTGTTTGGAAGCTACCTTGTCAATAAAGGCTCAAGCCATTGTCCCAAAATAACCGCCCTCGCATCATGATAGTCCTTGATTTACGTGGCTTTATCAACACAAATTAATGTGACTTATTAAAAATTATTTGCGTTTATATAATATAATAATGGAGAGTTTTGAACTTAAATTTTCAAGCATAGTTAAAATTTATTTTTATCACTTAAGTTAGTTTTAATAAATTTAAAAATGATTGTTGTGAGTTAAATATACATCTAAAAAATGAGTTTTTTCCCATTATAAAAAAATAATGACTTAAACAATTGAAGTGCTTATCCTTGAATGTGGATGCAACAAGTTCTAACTGAACCGTTGCCATAAAACTTTAGAAAAATGATATATTTGCTCTACTCGTGTTGCCATCATCTTTTTCTTGCACAAATCTTTTCCTAAGAAATTATTCAGAATAAAGATCCCCATGCACCGAGCAAGCTTCTTATCTTTATTAATGCTAAATCGTCATATACGAGCAATTAAGTTTATATTGACTTCACCCAAGCATTAAAAAAACCAAGCACTAATAGAAAGTTTTTCCCTTTTTTTTTTTTTTTTTAAACTAATTGAAAGTGTTTCAAAGGTCATTGATAAAAACTTGAAAATAATACCACCGCATGCTCCTGTCTTTTTCGTCCAAGAAACTTACATAGCTAGTGACTGAAGAACACGACACTTGAATGGCATCAGAGCACATTGGGAACATATGATTTTCCTGAATTTTACGGCACACAAATCATACCGACACCGCACCTGGCACTTGCGGCCTAGTGGTAATAGTCACCTCGGTGCATTCTCCCTTTTCTCGAGTTGGGTTCGAAACTTACCCCTTGGAAACATATTAAAAAAAAAAAAAAATCATACCGACACCATTCCCTATTTTCCAAAAAACTAATCATACCGACCAACCAACCACAACCCTCCGGTTCACCGTCAGATTACCCTTACCATCACCCAATCCTTCCGACACGTCCACATCCAAGACCTCCACGACCCCACCTAAAGAGAACAGGGTGTTTACTTACCGTGTCTTCTGTAAGCCATGATTCCTTATGTGACGTCCGATAATGGCGACCCAGATACTCTGGTGGTCCCGCGGTACGGCAGTGGTCCTAGTGGATATGGACAGGAGATCTCTCTACCCAATCTGAATGTGCCACGTACAAGTTCCGAGTTAAATAATGCTGAAACGAGATCGGAAAAGATGACAAAGTTTGAGGAGTAATTAACTCATAACCCCATGATTTAGTGTGTATTTCACTCTCGTGCAGTTCACCTGACGCACACGGAGCAGTAACTTTTGTTTCATCCCGTCGATGTTGTCATTTAACAGCCCAATCATTTGCTTTGCAAGTTGTAACCAGCACCACCTAGTTGCGTTAGCAGAAGTGAATGTAAGCCAACGATGATATCTTTCCATCATCCCCGCTCGCATTCCTATATAGCTCCTGCGAATCATATCTCGGTTGTCTTGACGCTACACAACACAACTAAAGCAACAGAATAGAGCCACCGAGGAAAGCAGCTGTACAGAGTACCGACGGAGGAGAAGCAGAAATTCAGGACCAAATGGGGGATAACATGAGCATGTTTCATTACAGTAGTACGTTTTCTTCGGATGATACGTCGCACTTTGTCCGTACGATTTTGGTCCCTTCGTCTTCGTCTTCGTCTTCGTCTTCGTCTTTTGTTAATGGCAACGGAGGCCCACAGACACGAGGGTATAACTCTTACTCTAACTGGTCGTCACCGTCACCTGCTGATTTGAAGCAGGGGATCGCGGGGGTTGATGGGTGTGAGCGGAGGAGCTCGGGGTCGGGTGGTGGGTTGTTGGGGAATGTTGCGTCTTGTTCAGTTGGGAGCAGTGATATTAATGGTACTGATGAGTACGATTGTGAAATCGAGGTACGTTTCTTTGCTTCTTATCTTCTTATCTTCTCTGATTCTGCTTGTTTGTTTTCTGGGAAAATGTTTTTTTTTTTTCTCAATTCCTCCATCAATTCATCTGGATTGAGATTCAACTTTTGAATTCTTTTTTTTTTCCTGAGAAGGAGCATCTTGAAGCAATGATAGATGAGGCACCAGCAATGCCTGCTCTACTTCGTAATTCATCAAAAAGAAGCAGAGCTGCAGAGATCCATAATTTGTCTGAAAAGGTTAGCCTTTTGCTTTAAGGCTCTCTTTTATACCTATGATTAAGTGGTTTGGTCCTTTCATCTAATTTGTTTTGGTTCTGTCTTTTCTGGGTTTTTGATTTTTGGGGCAGAGGAGGAGAAGCAGCATCAACGAAAAAATGAAAGCCTTGCAAAATCTAATTCCAAATTCTAACAAGGTATGCCTTCTTGAGTTTTTAATCTTCATTTTGTGGTAGAATCCCAATCTGTTTGATAATTTATTGAATGAGTCTGTGAGTGAGTTTTCCATTCATGGCAGACGGATAAAGCCTCACTGCTTGATGAAGCTATTGAGTATCTCCAGCAGCTTCAGCTTCAAGTAGAGGTGTGTGGAAGTCTTTACTCTTTACATATCAAACAGCATCTGGTTTATTAAGAAGCTTGTATTGCCGTGTTCTTATAGCTTAATCCAGTATTCTAAATTGTGAGATCGGTCTTGTTTTATGTGAATACGTTTACTGAGTTCAGCAAAGGATATTTGAATAATGAAATATTCCATAAGACTTGAAAGTTGTATCTAGAGATGAAATTTTCTTCAACTTAAGTTTCATGTTCGATATCATGGTTAGAGGCTAATCTCTTTGCAAAAGGTGTGATGTGTTCCTCATGGAAACTGAAGCTTCTGGTACTGGTAGCTATATGTGGAGAAATGTTCCTTGGCATAATTATAGTATGATTCAAATATTCTTTTTTTCTCATTTTAATCAAGGCATCATGTGGAGTCGATACTCAAATAGTATCCAAGCAAAACATGCACTGTAGATTGGCAGGGCATGGAAATTTGCAGCAACATACGCTAAGCTGGGAACATTTGGAATTAATTCTTGTCTGATATTTGGCAGTGTCTTGACATTCACTTTTTCTGTCACTGGCTGAATTGTGCTTGGACTTTTTCTGTCATTGGTTGAACTGGGTTAGGAATGGAACCCTTCCAACTTTCTCCAAATCATGCTTCGCCTTGCTAATTAGAACTTCAGTCCGTTATAGCATATAAAGTTTCAAGAAGAGTGCCAAGTAAAGCATAAATTTTTGAGATTTGCTTGACCTGTGGTGCTTTGTTCATCTTGGCTGCTGGATGTCTCTTTCCCATTTATCTTCTTTAGTCATCCTATGACTATGAGATTGCTAATTTAGATGTAAGTATAAAAGAGATGCTATCTATCACCAAGTTTGATCTCTGAGCCGTTTACATTGTGTTTCACATTTCAGATTTTAACAATGAGAAATGGATTAAGTCTGCACCCCATGGGCTTACCTGCCATGTTACCACCAATCCAACTTTCTCAGACTAGAACAAGTTTTGGTGAGGAAAATGGGTCTCTGCATATGAATTCATCAGGAACTCTCCCCTTGAACCAAGAAACCTCAGAACAAACTATTTTCAGTCTACCCAACCAATGGACTACCTCAAACCATCTACCAACACATAATATGTCAAGTACAATTAATTCAGAAACTTCATTTGAGGCTCAGTTTGGGCCCTTCCAGCGCCTCACATCATCTCAGGTAAAAGTCTAAGAGTAATGTTGCCTTTTTACCAATAATTTGTATCAAACTTACATTATCATTTTGTGAAGGATATCTGCAGAGAAGATGTCTTGAGGCATTATCAACTGAAATTAAAGTGTTCAAAGACAAATCCCTCAGGTAGGCTAACCAAACTCTCATCACTAACGTCGTTTAGGAACATGCTTGCTAGATGTCAAGACCCCACTCTGGGGTCCTTTTTCTTTCTCCCTTTTTTTTTTATTTTTGCAGTAATGACTTTAGGATCTTAATTCTCAAGCCTTGTTTTCACAAATCTTTATCTATTGAAAGAATTTGACATGGGAACATCAACTTCAGTTTCAGTCCCCTTTGATGCACACGTTTCTGATTTAATTAGAAGAGATCATGACCTTATACTCTCTCACTTGATGAGGTAACTATTACTTCCCAGAATGATACCTTTTGTCCCCACATAACACATTTATTTATCTGTCATAATTTCTCATTTTACTCATTTCAGCGGAATGGAAATAGGAAGTTCTCCTGATGATGACATCGAGATGGAAAGAACAGATTTCTGAATTTGTTGGATTGATGCTAAGGTATTAACCTTCTGGTGTTAGTAAGCAACACATTTTTTTGAGCTTCTTGCTCCTCCTTACATTGCTTATTAAACCCTGAAAGTGAGTGTTACATGTTAACCATGGAGTAGAAATTGAGCAGAACTTGTCTCATCAATTCTTGCAGCCAAAAAGGATCACTAAAGTAAATTACCGATTTTGTTCTTCCTTTTGTGGTTTTATCAGCTGCCACCTTCTCAGCTGATAATTTTCTTCATATCCCTGTATGAGAATGAGATATGCTATGCTCTTTCTCACATTCACTTGAATGTAGTTTATGTGGATGAAAATCCAATCCTTGATTTATATTATAAAACTATATAGCCTTTTGACTAAAATTGGTGAATTATGTCAATCTCATGATGCATTACCCTATTTAGTGTGGCCATACCACGCTTATATGTTGACATGGATGAAATTAGATGATTCCCTCCATGACTTAGAGCATGCATTACCCCTCTAATATGCCAACATGGGTGAAATTAGGTGCCATACTACTATAACCATGATAATGATTAATGACAGGATCGATAATGACAACCATAAGAGCCACAAGAAGACAGCAAACATAAAGACAAACTTCGGAGGCAACCTAGGCAAGTTATATTGTATTTTTTTGGGAATGTACTCTTAATTAATTTGTATCTTTCTATGTTGCTATGTTGAGTAATGATGCTTCTTTTAAACTCATAAAACCAGAATATACTACATTAAGTTACAATGATCATGTATAAAACAAACGAGTCTGTCCACTGCAGGTGACATTGGACAAAGAGAAGAACAAGGAATAAACTAAAGAGGTTTTTTGGGAATCCTAACATATTTTGTCTAAACATGAATGATTGGGGGATGCAGCCTTACATGGGCATATTCCTATTGTTTCCAATAGATAATGTCCGGAACTGATTGTCTTGTCGATGTGGATCAATGCTTGTGGGTCAACACTTACAGTATACAATCCCACCCGACAATCAAAAACGTCTTCAAATCCTTCAAAGCAAGATATTTTCTTCCTGTTTTCCTCTTCTCGTTTTCTCACGTTTGACATAATATCTTGTTTTAAGGGCAAGAATGTTCTAACATTTCGTAATGGACGGATTAGAAGACTAATCTTATTTTTCTTTCGTCAATGGCCCCTTGACACGGTGGTAATTGCAGACTTCCTCTTCCCATTTTCTCAAGTTTGACGGTGGTAATGCAAGCTTTCCTCTTCCCATTTTCTCACCATTGACATAATATATTGTTTTAAGGGAGAAAAATTAAAACCTTTCGTGATTGACGAGCTAAGACTAATATGCCTTTTTTTTTTTTTTCCTTTCATACGCATGCTGACATGGGAGTAAATTGGTAATGCGGCAAATTGACTCCTTTATGCAGATCGTAACTCAATTTTGTGTTGTATTTATTTTTATTTGATTGATGTTCGATTTTCTTTTCTTTTCTTTTCTTTTTTTTAATTTACCATTAGAGTGTTTTCGTGGTAATTTTTATTATATTAAAATTAATTTTCTTGTCACACATCTCTATATTAATTTAATACATAATGTATTAAAAAATTAATTATTTTAGTGTTAAAATCAACATTTAATTATTAAATTTAATCTACAAAATAATATTTACTTATCAATCAATTTAACTGTTGAGATTTTTTTAATAAACGACTTAGTTTGATGGTTTGAAGTGGAATAGTTGGATGGTATTAGAACCATTCTGGGTGAGCAAGGAATGCAAAAAATTATATCCATAAAAACACATAAAAATTCATAATTTTGTAAATTAAATTGTATCCAGATGTAATGTGTTGATTTAATTTTAAGAGTTAAATTCATCAATAAAAATAAATTTTTATCACTTGAGCCTTCGGGTACAGTGACGTCAGGTCATGTATAAGTGCATTCCTCCACCTCAGAGTAACGGTTCGAATTCAACCTCTTGGGAATTTGTTAAAAACAAAATAAAAATGAATTTTTAAATTTAGCTTTAAGTCCTTTAAATTAATATATAAAATAATTAATTTTTTAAATATGGTAAGCAGATGTGAAAAGGATTGGCAAAAATATGATATAGGGACTCAAACTTACACAAAATTCATAATTTCATATCCAAACTTTAATTGTGATCAATTAAGATCCCAAACTTCGTGAAATTCTCAAATAAGGTCTCAACTGGATGAAATATTCTCTTGTTGAATGGAATATTCTCTTACTATTAAATGTTTTGGATGCCCATTAACCATCCCTAACCCTCTTACCCAACTAAATTATCACATGGAAAAACATGTAACTTGTCATTACTATGTCGATGCCACTAGTGGTCCTAGTTGCTTTTGAGGAGAATCCTATCAAAGAGAATCCACATGGCATTCATGTGTCATTCATGTGTCATTCATGTGTCATCCATGTGGCATCCACATGGCAATGACAAATAACAATGTTTTTCATATGGCAATTCAGTTGGCAAAGACTTACATATGATTAATGGGCATCCAAGACATTTGACGATAAGAGAATGTTTCATTTAATTGAGATCTTATTTGAGAATTTAATGTAGTTTGAGACCTTAATTAAATACAATTAAAGTTTGGGCCTAAAATTGAGAATTTTATATAAGTTTGAGAACTTTTTTCATACTTTTGCCAAAAGAATTAGGTAGGACTAAATTGTAAATAAATAAATAAACAAACAAAGAAAAACAAAGAACGTGCTGATGTAAAACTGCATTAAACATTTATAACCACATAATCATTACAACGAGAGAAACTAGAGTCAAAGGCCGTGTAAAACAAGAGGTCTACAAAAGCCAAATTGTTGCGTCGCGCCACGTAGGAGGCCCTAACAACCCAACAAGAGCATAGCATACCATACATAGTAACCCCACCAGTGGTCCGCTCCCTCCGTAGAATTTTTATTATTATCACAAACAAGTACTTCGTTTTTCACGATTCTTCCTCCGCTTCCCGCACTCCCCATTTCTTCTATATAAACGATTTACGAGAATTTTGCATTTGTTCTATCACACTAGATATCAAGAACGCCAAATCCCTAGAATTCCTGCCACCGGAGGATAATGGAGACGAAAGCCAATGGTCCGACTACCAAACCGGCTCTGGCCATCCAAGGACCCACCAACCCCATGGTGACACCTCTGTTGACGGATCTTTACCAATTCACCATGGCTTATTCTTACTGGAAAGCCGGCAAGCACAACGAGCGAGCCGTGTGAGTTCTTCTTCTTCTTCTTCTTCACTTGTTCCGTTTGGTTCTGTTTGCTGTTGCCTATTACCAATTAATTAGTTGTTTTTCTGCGGAGGTTTTAGTTCCGGTTATTTACTATTTGAGTGTAGTTCTGGGAGATTGGATATTGAGCTGGATTTTAGATTAGTTGATTAAATTATTTTACTTGTTTTTTTAATTAAAGCATGAATCTTGGGTTTTTATTATTCCAAATCCATTCTTCCTGTTCTTTTTGTTTATGTAGATGTTTGAATTCTTGAATTTTACTATGTTTTGAGAAGCTTCTTGGTGTCTTTGATGCTCCAGGTTTGACTTATATTTTCGGAAGAATCCATTTGGTGGTGAATATACAGTCTTTGCTGGTTTAGATGAATGCATAAGGTTCATTGCTAATTTCAGATTATCAGAGGAAGAGATCTCTTTCATTCGTGAAACTTTGCCTGGTTCATGTGAGGTAAATTTAATAACCAATCCAATTCACTTATGCAATAAATTTGAGTTTGGAATTCTTTAGTTCTGAAATAGTATAACGTTTTTTTTTTAATTTTAGAGGTTACCTTTTTTCCAAAATTCATGCCTTTGAGAAAAAACCCCAGTATGGTATATTGAAGACCAGTAGACTAACATGTTTTATCAAGGGCTATATCTTTACATGGTGTCAACTTTAACTTTTTTCTTATCATCATAAACATGAAATACTTTCTCCATGAAGTTTTTGAGTTGCATGCTCTTTTCAAAAATAGCCCAAAATGCATTTTTAAGGTATTATACTCTAATCTATTTGATTTGTGGACTCTGCCTACAAGTTAGATGGTTAACTGATTCACCATTTTTATATATGATAGGAGGGGTTCTGTGATTATCTTAGAGGAATCAACTGTACTGATGTTGAAGTGTATGCTATCTCAGAGGGTACAGTTGTTTTCCCAAAGGTACCCTTGGTTAGAGTTGAAGGACCAATTGCAGTGAGTACCATCTACCTAGTCTTAACTAGCCTTTGCTTCACATTTGTTTTCAGTGATTATTAACTGTGTTTTAAGTCTTTCTGCTTTTTATTGTTCTTTTTGCATAAACTTAATCCACATCATTTATTTGTTTTAATTTCTCCTGTGCTTAAATTTGTTCTGCAGGTGGTTCAATTACTGGAAACTCCATTTCTAAATCTTATAAACTATGCATCCTTAGTGGCTACAAATGCTGCAAGGCATCGATTTGTTGCTGGAAAATCTAAAATGCTTCTTGAGTTTGGACTTCGACGAGCTCAGGTTGCTAAGTTGTATTTTTTGTTCTTTATTTGATCCTCTGATTTGTGTTTTCTTTTAAGAAAATATCCTTTAATATCATATGAAGGGACCTGATGGTGCTTTAGGAGCTTCAAAGTACTGCTATATGGGAGGATTTGATGCAACAAGGTAATTTATGCTGCACATAGCCGTTGCCTTCTATAAACTGTCACTTCTCTGGTTTTAGTGTAGGTTCTAATCAAACCCAAATGACTCAATTTGCCATATGAATCACTGTGGGATGTCACATAAATACAAGATTACAGTTCTGTGAAGCCCTGCTGATTTTCAACTTGAATATGTATGGATACAATATTTTCATTCAGCTTAAGAGTTTGAATTCCCATCAAATTCAAGGATATTAAATAGTTGATTAGCCACAAAGGAAAATATGCTAGTGGCCATTGGTTGCACCTTTTATGACTAGTATGATGCCTTAATGCCGGTTGCTTTATTTTCCCCAGAATGCTTTATTTTCTTTTTTTCTTTTTTTATTTTTTTATTTTTTTAACACACACGACTTTTGCTTGCTGTCATGATACTTTCCATTGCCAGATTTAATTGAATACAGTAGCCTGGGGGGGTCCATACTTTGACCAGTTCAACCATATGGGAATCACCAGCAAAAGCAATAAGTTTAATTAAACTTTTTATACTAGTTATTTAGTTGTCTATTGCTTACTAGGACCTACATTATGATTTCTTCCAAGTATTGCCTTCATGGGGTCTAAGAATAAAATTAAAAATGGAAAACAGAGAGAGAGAGAGACAATGGACAAAAGGACTATAAAAACTTGTTACTGTTGATAATTTAAGGAAAATACTTTTTTATCAGCAAAGTTCTTGTTTAGCTATTGGAGGGATTTGAACCCCTAACCTTGACTGGTGAATCAAGGTTTTGAAGTTTGCGAGTACCAACTTAGCTAATTCCTTTTTTTTTATGCTTGGTATTGAGATCACTCATGGCTTACTATTCAATGAAGTTGGTCAGTAATCCAGGCTAATGTTTGGTTTGGCTTAATTCTTTTATATTCCCTATTGACAGCAATGTTGCAGCTGGGAGGCTATTCGGAATACCTCTTCGTGGGACACATTCTCATGCATTTGTTAGCTCATTTACGGTTAGTAGTTCATTCAAGAAATTAATTTTGAGACATAATGCATATTATAGCATATGTTCTCAATTGTAGCAGGCATTGTTGCCATGTGTTCTCAACATGATATAGTGAATGTCATAAGCCAAATGTCTTGCTATTGTATTGCACCCTGCTTCTCTCTATTCATAAGTTGAGGAACTTTGAGATAGGAAATGTGTGAAGAGGAGCATTGCAATTTGGCTTAATGTGGCCACCAAATATTTGATATCTTACTTGTCTTTTGTAGATTTAGTTCTGTGAATCTTCTTTTATTACGGATACAATTCTAAAATTTTTATATATATCTAGCTACATGAACTAAATATTTTAATTTACTTAGTGAAATTTAAATTGTTCCAAATATTGAGGTTGCTTTTCCTGCCTGCATTGCTACCAACACATGAACCTCTGTATCTAGAATGAATCTAGGGTCTTGCTTCCCAGCCACAGAGATTCAAAGATTTTCTGGATGTGAATTGGTGGAAAGATTGTCAGTGTTAAAGTGAAAGAAACATATTTGCAAGTGGCAGTTTTCATGTAATACTAATAGTCATTAGTGAATTACTTATCAAAACAAGGAAAAAATTCAGGTCAGTAGTCTTTGATTGCCATGTTCTTTGGTTTGTAGTGGCTAATGTCCTGGTAGGTTCATTTTCTCTTCTGTAACTTAATGTGATCCTTAAAGATTATTGCTGCTGGGCCTTAAAGAATATTACTGCCAGGGCCTTTAGCTGGGATTTGATGTTGCCATTTTTCATCTGCCATTATCTCAGCCATTATCTAGCTGATTATTATGATATGTCCATCTATTGAACATTAACAATGTAGTTTCATTTATATTTTTTAGCATGAAAATAGGGTTCTCTTATTTATCTTTTAATCTGCAGAGCCCTGATGAGATCATAGACAGATCACTTCACAGCTCTGATCACTCAACTACTTGTGAGGACTTTGTCAGTCTTGTTCAAACCTGGTTAAGCAAAATCCAGGTGTCATTTCCTTTTCCTTTTCCTTTTCTTTTCTTTTGCTTTTTGGTATCTTCACCTGCCCTCAAGTTGTTTGCTTGGTTGATGTACACAGTGGTCAAAATCACTGAATGGCATTTTCGGAGAGACCAATCAAAGTGAGCTAGCAGCTTTCACCTCATATGCCTTGGCATTTCCTGAGAACTTTCTTGCTCTTGTAGACACATATGATGTAAGTATAGTTTTCATGAATTTTACCCTGAAATGTTTCATTACTTAATCATGATATGTTTTACATACAGTAGTTTTGGCATTTACAATATATTCTGGACATTTTATTAGGTCATGAGGAGTGGGATTCCTAACTTCTGTGCCGTTGCTCTAGCACTCAGTGACTTGGGGTATGTTTAAAATTTATTTACATGCATCAGTAGCTTTTGGTGGAAATTGGTTTCTTTTTACATTTAAGAGGAGCTAACAAATTTTTTATTTGGTTTTCATTTGTCACTTCCTCTGTTTCTCCGTTCAGTGGTAATTTTTTGGACTTTATTGTCCACCATAAATTCACTTCATCAAGCTAAAACAACAGTGTTTAGACCCTTTCTTGATGGGTAGACATGAATTGAATTTGATTTAGTCTCTCATCTTAATCTTTTGTGTGTCCATATTTATCTAAATTAATGTTATTAATGGAAGAAACTTACAATAAGAAGATAGCTAGTGAGCAAGAACTAAAATCCTATATTAGTTAAAACCTATTTGTTCCCTCCTTTAATAAAAGCATGACACTTAATTTCAACGTCTTGCTTTTTTCCCCTTCATATTATGCTGTCAGTGTCATTTACATATTAAATATTCTTATGCTCTAGATTTCTTCTGTCCTCTATATATGTGATGCAATTCACAATTCTTCCATCTACATAGCATCCAAAGACTTGTCACACTGAACATTTGCTTGATGCAATCAATTATTCAAATTCTATTTTCATTGCTGAGTTTACTATGCACTATTCAGGTAAAAGGCAGTTGCTATTTTGTTGGACTCTAGTAACCTAGCATCTATACAGTGTCTCAAGACTTGTGAGACTAATATTTGTTTGATGCAAGCGTCTAGTCAAATTCTATTTTCAGTGCTGAGTTTATTATTCATTATTCAGGTACAAAGCAGTTGGTATTAGGCTGGACTCTGGTGACCTAGCATATTTGTCTTGTGAGGCTCGGAAGTTCTTTTGTGCAATTGAGAAGGAATTTGGAGTTCCTGATTTTGGAAAGATGAGTATTACTGCTAGTAATGATCTGAATGAGGAAACTTTGGATGCATTAAACAAACAGGTATTCATTCTAAATGGAGGTCCCTTTGAAAACTTTTATCTGATATTTGCATTGAAAACCTTGACTTCATTTGTAGAAGTGCGAAAACAATGCTACAAGTGGAAAATGTGACACCAAAGTTATTCCATAGCACGCTTTAGCTATTACAAAGTTCACAATAGTGAATTAGTTTCTAATACTATTTTAAAACATGTAGAAATTCAATCAGAAAAGATTCCTTAGTTGTCACCTCAACCATGCAAATCTTCTGTCACAATGCAGTCGATATGATTGCAGTTTTTCTAGGAGGATCTAAACAGTAAAGCTATTGCAGACTTGACTTTAAATCCTCACTTTCAGCATCTCACTTTATGTTGCAAATTGCACAATTATCTTTCGTTATCTTTTGACATAGGGCAGAACTAATAGTCTCTGCTGTTACACTTGCTTGATGGCAGTGAAAGCATTTCCAGTAGAAATTTGTATGAACATTCTGTCTTAAGCTGCTAAGGTCCAAGTTGGCAAATTGTCAAGGATTCTAGATGTGAAAATGTGATAAAAAAAATTTTTACCTAGTTCTCTAGATGTTAGTTTTTTCTCTTATAGGTCTGTTGGGCTTTCAATAGTCTTAAGAAATGGTAATTTCTCCTACTCTAAGTGTCAGACTTAGTCCAATCATCTCAGCTTCAGCTGGCACTCTTCAGAAATTTGTGAATGTCTTGGTTGAGTGTTTGACATGGCTTCACTTTCTTGTTTAAATATATTCACAAGTGATCCTTTTTACTGGTTATTTTAATGCAGTAGCAACTGGTTCTAGTTTCTACATTTGTTAATATTGGTGAAACTTTAATCTTGAATTTAAGGGAAGTAAGATGTGATTCTATTACCTGAGATATTTGAATTCCAATGCCTTCCTGATGTACGTTGCTGTATATCCATTAATGAAAACTCATGTTTGCTTCTTTCTAGGGCCATGCGGTTGATGCTTTTGGAATAGGAACCTATTTGGTCACTTGCTATGCTCAAGCTGCTTTAGGATGTGTCTTCAAGCTTGTTGAGATAAATAATCAGCCTCGTATAAAACTTTCTGAAGATGTCTCAAAGGTTTGACCTTGCTGTCAAAGAGATTTCTGGCATCCTCTTTTCATGGTATGATCTACTTTCTTATGTTTTCTTTATTGGATACTAGGTCTCTATACCTTGCAAAAAACGGATTTACAGATTGTATGGTAAAGAAGGATATCCCCTGGTGGATATAATGACAGGGGAGAATGAACCATCTCCAAAGGTATTGTTATCATTCTTGCCTGCCTTCACATAAGCTTGCTTGTCTGTGCTTATTTCAGTTTGGTTTGATGCACTGTTTTGTAAGAGCTGAATCCACATCATCATTTTTTCTGTTAATGAGTACAAAGTAGCCCTTCCATTCGCAGAATCTTGTGATATTTGAGAGTTTACTTCATTTAACTGCCAAAATTGAGCAAAATGACCTCCTTTTCTCCTCTCTTTTTAAACTTGAAGGTAGGAGAAAGACTCCTATGTCGCCACCCTTTTAATGAATCAAAAAGAGCATACATGGTGCCACAGCGTGTTGAAGAGCTTCTGAAGTGTTACTGGCCTGGGGACTCAGGTAAGAAATGCAGAGGAAAACTAGTAAAAATCTTTTATCTAATTGTTGGACAAAGTAAATGTTTTATGGAGGATAGCCATTGGACAATTATCTTCTCATCTTTTTCACCAAATGTAGCCTTAGTTAGCCAATGTAGTGTTTTCAGAGAAGAAAAAGGGTTAGTCTAAGGGCAAAAATTGTTAACCATCTTTCTAAGGCGTTGCTGATCCACTTTTTTTTTTTTTTCTGTTGAAGGTAAAGTAAGAGAAGAGTTACCGCCTCTAAAGGACATTAGAGAGCGATGCATCAAACAACTTGAGCAAATGAGACCAGATCACATGAGGAGATTAAATCCAACACCTTACAAGGTATTTATGATAAACTCTCAAATTTCATTGTAAATTTTTCTTTTTGCTTGGATTATAACCATCTGCTGATAACCAGGTGAGTGTAAGTGCAAAGCTCTATGATTTTATCCATTTCCTGTGGCTCAACGAGGCACCCGTTGGAGAGTTGCAATGAGGACAGAGTTGAAATCAATTACATGGAGCAGTGTACAAATTGCGCGTAATGATTCTGAAATAGTTGGAGCAGCTTCTAAAATGGCCAGCATAGTATCACATTTCACATGTATTTTTAAGATTACTTGTTTTCTTTATGTTCAATAAAATGTATGATTGCCTTCTCTTCTCAGAGTTTTCTTGAGTTCAAGAAGCCATTATTTTTTAAGACTCTCAATAAAATAAATGATTCTTTCTCTTTGTCCAAATTATCTTTCGTTTTGGTTCCTTAAACCTAGATATTGTAATTTTGTTCAATTCTGATTAATAAAAGAGATTTTACGGAGCATTAATTTGGATATATAAGGCTTTAACTAAAGTATATTTTCAGTAAATACAAAATTTGTTTTAATTAAATTCTGCCATCATTTTTGTCATTGATCCAAGTCTCCTTATTAATTAAAAGGTTTATTCAACGGTATCTTAATACAATTTACCGACATTTTAACTATTAAATTACATATATAGAAAAAATAAAATAGTATTTTACTTACTTTAGAACATAAATTAAATATAAATTAAGAATATAATAAATATATTTTTTATTTTAATTAATATTAAAATTGATAAAAATTAATATTAATTTTGTTATTTATAT
>BPVZ01000013.1:2232072-2269457 GCA_020521535.1 Rubroshorea leprosula
TTTTTTTTTAAAAGAAAACACTTATTTATATAAAATCAAGATTATCAAAGGAGAGAGCCCAATTTTTTTTTTTTAATGATCTTAATTTTACAGTTAACCGCGCGACAGCATCCTCTATTTATATTCATATAAAACCCTACCCTCACACATTACAATGTTTTTAAAAAAAATTGAAAAGCCTTTCCCCCCTCTTTTCCCTCCAACTTTGGCCAGTAAAAACTTTCTTTAACAAGAGCTAAAGTCTTGTCTCTCCCAAAATGACCAGCTAATCCACCATTATGTGCTTCCCAGATAATTGAATCTCAGAGTGAGCAACATGGAACACATAGTCGGTTACCCTTGAAGAGGTAACCTTGCTGGCGATGATATTGTTGAAAGGCTTGATTAGAAGTGGCTTGCCAAATGTTGCTAAAATCAGGATCATCCTCATACAACTCCTTGATCACTTCAAATCCAGTGACTTTCATTTGTAAGGAAGTAAGCAAGGCATGTCGACGACTCAGAGCATCAGCTACACAATTCTGGACCCCATATTTGTATTTGAGGAGGAAAGGATAAGCTTGTAGAAATTCACTCCAAGCAGCATGTCGATGACTGATCTTCTGTTGAGAATTCAGGTGCTTCAATGCCTCATGGTCAGAGTGCAAGATGAATTCTTTGGAAAGAAGATAATGACTCCAATGCTCCAAGGCTCGAATAATTGCATAGAATTCTTTGTCATAGGTGGAATATCTGAGCTTTGTGTCATTCAACTTTTCACTGAAGAAGGCAATGGGTCGACCTTCTTGACTTAACACTGCACCAATTCCAACATTAGAAACATTACAATCTACTTCAAACATCAGGTCAAAGTTGGGAAGTGCAAGTACAGAGGTTTCAATGAACTTCCTCTTTAATTCTTCAAACTCTGTTGGGCTTTGTCACTCCATAAAAATTTGTCACCCTTAAGGCTGTCAGTAATAGGGGCAACAATAGAACTAAAATTCTTGATGAATCTCCGGTAAAAAGATGCCAGGCCATGGAAGCTTCGAACATCATGCATCGATGTTGGTGTAGGCCAGTTGACAATAGCATCAATCTTACTGGGGTCCATCTTGATACCTTGAGCAGTGATGATGTATCCAAGAAATGTCACACTTGTAGTGAGAAATGAATATTTCTTGAGATTAGCATAAAGTTTCTATTCTCTAAAGACTTCAAAAACTTGCCAAAGATGGTCTAGGTGCTCCTGTTCATTCTTGCTATATACCAGGATATCATCAAAGTAAACCACAACAAATTTTCCAATAAAGGGTTGAAATACCTAGTTCATAAGGCGCATGAAAGTGCTGGGAGCATTTGACAATCCAAATGGCATGACCGTCCACTCGTACAAACCATCTCTAGTTTTGAATGCTGTCTTCCATTCATCATCAGGACGCATTTGAATCTGGTGATATCCACTTCTCAAATCAATCTTTGAGAAGACAGTAGCTCCATGCAGTTGATCAAGCATATCATCAAGGCGTGGAATTGGGAAGCGTACTTGATAGTGATTTTGTTGACTGCTCGACTATCTACACACATTCTCCAAGTTTCGTCTTTCTTTGGGACAAGTAGCACAAGCACGGCACATGGGCTAACACTTTCCTTGACAAGTCCTTTCTCCATCAGTTCTTTGACTTGTCATTGAAGTTCCGCATACTCTTGAGGGTTCATCCGATAAGCAGGCTTGTTTGGGATGACAGATCCTGGGATGAAATCAATGGCATGCTGAATGTCTCTCATTGGTGGTAATCCAGGAGGGATCTCGTCAGGAACAACATCAGAAAATTCTTCAAGGAGAGATTGAATTTCTTCTGGAAAAGGGCAGGTGGCATCATTTACTTTGGATAATAGTCGGAGACATGCTATCCCCGACTCTTGGTGCAACCTCTGAAAGGTTGATATGGAGATTAAAGCCTTGTCCTCATCCTTCTTTTCAAGTGTTTCTTCAGGCTTCAGGAGAGTGAGCTTGACCTTCACACCATCTTTCACAAACGAGTAGGTGTTGGCATGGCCGTCATGGATAGCCTTTCGGTCAAATTGCCAAGGGCGACCAAGTAACAAGTGACAAGCATCCATAGGAATAACATCACACCATACTTCGTCTTGGTACCTATTACCAATAGAAAAAGAAACAAGGCAACGTTTGGTTACTTTTACCTCGTTTTCCTTTCGTAGCCACTGTAACTTGTATGGATGGGGATGATCTTTGACAAGCAGACCTAGCTTCTCAACCATATAATTTGACACAACATTCTCACAACTTCCACTGTCAATGATGACATTGCAAACTTTCCCTTGAGAAGTGCATCTGGTGTGAAAGATGTTATGTCAAAGCCAATCTTCATCCTTAGTTATGGTAGCATGTAGACTGGGATGAGTTCTTCCTCAAGCTGAGGTGACTCAGTTTCATCATTTTGCTCCTTTTCTGCTTTATCTTCTGAGGCTTCATGAATTTCTCCTCCGATAATGGTGACAACTCTCCTATTTGGACAGTCGGAGGCTATGTGGCCAAATCCTTGACACTTGAAACACTTTTGAGTGTTAGATTGAGCTGGACAGCTCAAGCTGACTTCCTTCTCAGTCTTGACAAGGGTCTTAGCAGCAATTTTTTAGGCTTGAGTCCCTCTGCTGGCTCCAAAATCCCGCGGTTTTGAAGCACTAGTGATATTCTTTTTTGAGATTTGCTTTTCAACCCTCAATGCTAGCCGAACTACATCATCCAAAGTCCAATATTGTTGAAGTTGAACAACTTTGGAAATGTCATAGTCTAACCCTCCAAGATATTGAGCTATGGTTTGCTCGTCCTTTTCCCGAACATCACACTTCATCATTAATTGTTTGAACTCCATAGTATATTCTTCCACAGTCAAAGATTTTTGCTGCAAGTTATGAAATTTAACAAAATTATCTTAGTAATAACGGTCAGGTAAAAACTTACAAGTGAGTTCCCGATACATTTTCTCCCAAGTTCTAATTTTGTTGCGGCCTTCTCTTTCTCGACTGTGTTTGAGATTCTCCCACCAAATGGATGCATGCTTCTTTAATTTGATGGCGATGAGCTTCACACGCTTGTCGTTAGGAATATCCTTGAGTTCAAACACACGTTCCACAGTGTGCAACCAATCGATAAATTCATCTAGTTGAAGGTGACCTTCAAAATCTGGAATATCAATTTTGATGCCAAGGTCAGTGGATTTGGGAGCAGCATTTTGTTGGGGACGACGTCGACGACGAACTTTTTCTGTTGATGATGAGCTTTCATTATCCCTTAGGTGATGGAAGGGATTCTCGTCATTAGTATCTTCCTCTGACTCATGTGGTTCATCTTGCAGGTGTTGAGCTTGTTGTCCCTCAAAAGCTTCGAGTCTTTCTTGAAGCCCTTGAATTTTTTGACGTAGTTCTTCCATTTCTATGTCCCGAACAGCTCGTTGACGAGGAGAATTTTGTCTTCTAGGAGACATGATGAGTTAGGGTGGTAAGGGGTTTTTTGGAAACTTAGTATTTAAAAGTGGGGGTCATTTGAAATTTATAAAATTATGGGATCAATCTGTAAGGTCAAAATAAGTTGAGGGACTTGATGACGTGGTAAAACAAAGCGGCTGCGGTGATGATGTGTCACTGACGTGGCTGATGACGTGTCAATGACATGGCACAGATGATGTGGCAGTGACTGGATGATGACATGTCGATGACATGTCGATGACGTGGCTGATGACACGGCGAATGGGAGGTTGAAGAAGACCGACGCGTGACTTTCACGTGATTTGCAGTGGTGCGAGTGGTCGGCGCGTGAGATAACGGCGTGGCGTGTAGGGGCGTGTGCAACCTTGTTTGTCGACCGGATTTTCACCAGAACGCTCAGAATGACGTGCATACTCCAAATATATTGGTTCTAATACCAAATGGCGTAGGAGTCGATACCAAAACACCGATTTTGGCGAGATTTAAAATCCCACTACGATAACTTCGATTGCCAAGATCACCACTTAAGTTGGCAAGACCTAAGATACAGAGATAAATTGAGAGAATCCACTCTCAAGAAACTCACTCAAAACAAAGTAGAATTGAAACTTCATTAACTGATAAAACTTATGCATACAATGAAGGGAACATAGCCATTTAAAGGCAAAGTTTAACATAAGGCAATAAATGAAAAGTGAAAATGCAGTTGGGAGTTTGGAAAGTGAAAATGCAATTGGGAGTTAGCCATTTAATGGCCACTTTGACAAAGTTGCACCGGCCTAGTGGTGCTGCAGAATAGCTTTTGCATGCTTGTTGTTTTTTTCCTGGTGCAATGAGGAGGATGGATGGCGAAATGAGGATCATCGTCAGCCTCATCCAAATTGTCAACATCAAACAGAGAACCCTCATAAGCACTAGCGTCGCCCTTACCCACAGCAATCTAGGCTGCATTCACTAGAGCAACTGCAGCTGCTTTTTCCAAGGCAACTGCCACTTTTGCTACCAAAAGACCGTCTACGTGCCCACCTACCTCCTGAACTGCGACCTCCATAACATTCGCAAAGGCTAACTTTGCGAGTAGCAAATCTAGTTTCTCATAGGATAGCAGCAGCTTCCCATTTAGCAACGCTTGGCGTTGAGTAACTGATCGCATTTTTGACGGCATCGTAGATGGCAACCGATTCTATAGCTAATCAAGCAGGGTTTATACTTTCTGGGACAATTAGGGTTTTGGGAATTAGGAAACCAATATATACTTAATTAACGACAAAAACACATTAGTTGCCTTTCAATTTTTCGAATTTGAGGCATTTTACCCCTAATCTTACAATATATGAATTTTGAATATAAGGAAAAGAGAAAATATTTAAATGCAAACAAAAACGATGGATGACCACAGAAATTGTTTTGAAGCTGTCAACGAAGGGCTTAAGGATAGATGTCATATAAATGGTGGTTAACCCCTATGGAACTTTTGACAACAAGATTCAAACCTTGAAGATAATTTTAGTAAAACCTGGTGTTTGAAAGATAATTTTAAAAACTATAAGTTTTAAATATTGCATGAAATGCTAGTTCATCAGAATCACCCCGTCACCATTATCGTCAAAAGGTTCGTTATCATCACCATCACCGTCAAGAGGGTTGTTCCCACTAGGAGGAGGACATTCCCGCTAGGAGGAGGACATTCTCGCCAGGAGGAGGACATTCTCGCAAGGAGGAGGACCGTTCTTGTGATTCTCCAATCAGTTAATGTGACTGCCAGTGAAATTCCAATTCCAATTGGAGATGAAGGGGACCCTCAATATGTAAGTTCAAACTTTTTATAGATTTTTCGTTATTATAATTCCTTTTTTATTTCCTTGCAGAAGCTCTGTTCTTATTGCAACTGTGTTGCGAATCTCTCAGAATGTGCACCCAATGTTTATTTAGAGAGCTTTTATTACATTCTAACCCAGAAAATGATGAGGCTGCGTTAATTCTTTCCACATTTTTTGTGTGAGGGCATATTAATCTTTTGCTGAGTAAAGATCATAGGCGGAACACAACACCTAAGCAAAGAAGGATATTGTTAACCACACTAATTCCAATTGCCTATGATCTAATTCTTTATAAAGACGAGCCTTATGGATGGTTTTCTACATCTAGAAATAGCATTTTAAAGAACCAATATGCAAGATCTCGTGGAATGGAAGTTCCAGATTTGTAGATTGGAGTAACAGTCACCAGCTTGAAAGCTTCAGTATAGATCCCGTGTGCTTCTTATACATAGAAGCTAGGACCTCTAGGCTTTTAATATAAAGGCAGATTAATATGTTACCAAAACAATAATTTTGCTTTTATTATTTTGAAAGGCTTTGAAAAAGCATTTGCTCTTATGTATTCTTTTGTGTAAATTGCTTTTATATGTATAATATTTAAATCAATAAAAATGGGCTTAGCCTAGTTTATTTTATAACTTTAAATATTTTGATATTTTCCTTAAGATATTTTCCATTAAATTAGTTTTTCTTTACAGGTAATTGATTTTCTTTCTATAAGTTTTAAATTGATTCGAAACCAGATTTTTCTCATAAAGAAACATTTTATGTTAAAAGAGTTTTTACTTCCATTACAATCTTTTTCTATAGACATTTCGGGCTGTTTTTTTTATCTTGTGTAGTTCATTTTCGTACTTGATAAACCAGAAGGTTTACCAAAAGGGAATGTTACAATTAGCTATTGTTAGGGTTAAGTAATTGTTAGGGTTTATTAAATATATCTTTCTCAATTGGCAAGATTTATGTTCCTTCTGTCTACGTGTACCCAACTTTTTGCCATGCTCAGCCAAACCATTGCATGTTCTATGACATCATGCACCCATGAACTCCTCAAACGGATGAGGATGCCGATGTTCTTGGCAAATACTTTGACAGAACCCTTCTTTGGCAATTTCTATAAGACATAGAAGCAACACGAGATGAAATGAATCACTTTATTAGGATTGCCATAAGAGTTTCAAGAGCTTTAGAATAAAACCCTTACTATGGACCCTATGGCACTTTTGCCAATGGGATTCGACAGGTTCGTCAATCCCTTAATGTGGCTACAGATGAAATTCCACTACCAATTCCATCTAGAGATGAAGCGGTAATTTCAAACTTTTTGTTATTAGTTTTTTATTATAATTATAATTTTATTTTATTATCTATGTCTTTAGTTCCTTGCAAAATCTTTGTTCCTATTGCAAGCTTGTTGCCGAATGTCCGGCCCAATGTATATTCAGAGAGGTTTTATTGCCTTCTGAGGCAAAAAATGATGAGGTTGCATTAATTTTGTCTAAATTTTTTCTATGACATATCAATCTTTTGTTGGAGAAAGATCCTAGGCAAAACGGAACACCTAAGCAAAGAAAGATCTTATTAAAAACACTCATTCATGTTTCATATGATTTTATTCTTTATAAGGATGGCCCTTATAGTTGGTTTTCTCTATCTGGAAATAGAGTTTTAGAGGAAACTTATGTAAGATCCAGTTGTTAAGCCACGTGACAGGACTCGACATTCATAGTAAGCCTGCATGTAAAGGGACATGTTGAGTGGAAAAATCCCACATTGAGTGTAAGACAAAAAAGCTTGTGGGTTAAATACAAGGAAAGCTATTTCACCTATCGCCAATTAGTTTTAAGTTGGATGTAAACCTTGTATGGAGCCCACATACACAATTTTCACATGGTATCAAAGCTCATATTCTATCTTGAGAAGCCGATTGTGGGTTAAATTTAAGGAAGGTTACATTGGCTATTGCCAATTGATTTTAGATTGGATGAAAACCCTATGTTAAGCCCACATGCACAATTTTCACATGGTATAACGAAAAAACTTGTGGGTTAAGGCTCCTCCACTTATTGCCAATTAGTTTTAGGTTGAATGCAAGTCTTGTGTTAAGTCTACATGAACAATTTTCACATGGTATCAAAGCCCAAGTTCTACCCAGGAAGCTCGTTGTTAGCCCACCTAATAGGATCTAAAGTTAATATCGGACCTACATGTAAGGGGGCATATTAAGCTATATAATAGAACCCGACATTCATAGTGGGCCTACACATGAGGGGGCATGTTAAATGGGAAAATCCCACACTGAGTATAAAAGTAAGAAACTTGTGGGTTACATATAAGGAAGGTCACTCCACTTATTGGCAATAGGTTTTAGATTTGATACAAGCCTTGTGTTGAGCCCACATGCCCAATTTTTCACATGGTATCAAAGCCCAAATTCTATTATGAGAAGCCTATTGTTAACCCAGCTGACAGGATTCGAAGTTGATATCGAGCTTGCATGTAAGAGGGAATATCAAGCCACATAACAAAACTACATTCATAACGGGTTTGCACGTGAGAGGGGTGTTAAGTGGGAGAATCTCAAATTGTGTCTAAAAAGTAAGAAACTTGTGGGTTAAATACAAGGAAAATCACTCCACCTATTACCAATTGGTTTTAGGTTGGATGCAAGCCTGTATTGAGCCCACATGCAAAATTTTCACAAGGGAATGGAAGTTCCAAAGAATGTTTCTGCTTAAGATAGGTGATTAGCTTGAAATTTTTATCTTTTTAGATATAGATATAACTTGTATATACTTGGAAATTTCTCTACACTTTTCTATATATTTTTCTCATTAAATGGTATATATTTTGCTAGTTAATTCATTAGGATTAGTGTAAAGTCAATATTGTGAAAACTAATTTCTGGTTCCTGGTTTTCTGCATTACTTTGCAACTGAACTTTTTAAGTCTATATTGCATAAGCATTTGTAAGTTTGTGACTGAATACATGTTTTTAGACTAAATCGTAGTCTCTTGAACTCTTATTATGTCTAAGGAGATCATTATGTATATCAGTCTGAAATAAGTTGCACTTTGAGCATGCCTTTTAGATGACTTGTACATAGTTTATAATTTGATTTGTATTTAAAGTTTTCCATAGCATTTATCTAAAGTTTTCCATTCAATAAATTTAAACTATTTTAAAACTAGAGATGTTAACCTCGTTTCAAAATGCTAAAATGCTAAAATACTCTGCAAAGTTAGTTTCAAAATCTTCTAGTAGTTAGGTTTCACAATCCTGTTTTGTTTTTTCTAATTGCATGCGTGAAGGCCATTGTGGTTTTAAGTCATTACTTCTTACCTTGAGGTCCCTAGGGAGTACAGGGTATGGGTTATGACCATTTTTGTCATGGAATATCAGTTTATGCAGATAGAAAAATGACGTGCAATCACAGACTATGCATGTTATTACTATTGATGAGGGTTTCTCCATATTAGGGTATTCCCCCTCCAACAATACTTACAAACTGTGTAGTTCATGTAAGGCAGATTGCAAAACAACAATTTCTTATGCAAAAGAGGTTAGAAGTGAAAAGAATGATCGTTTGAAACCAAAGAGTTCATTTTCCCCTTTTTCTTTGTCATTGAGAATGTGGTCATCCATGTTTAGACATGAAAATATTGTCTTCCTGCCAATTATTCGCTGACACTTAGGTAAATTTTCATGCAGCTTTTAAACGTTCTACTTGAAAATGCAGCTGATTCTTGGCATCTGGATAGGCTTACGGTGGCTTAGTTAAGGTCTCTATGTTGACAAATTTCTCAAGTTCCACTTGTCCCTTCCTCATTTCTTCCTGCACCTATTAAACGTTCAAATTTGCTGGCAATCAGTTACTTCTAGAGAAGTTCTGTAAATTGAAAGCATAAAAGCAATGACCAGCGGAGGACTTATGTGTATACAACTGCGTATGTGGGGAAATTATAGAATGATAGGCAAAATTGTGATCAGAAGTCCTTGAAACTGCGTTGAAGATATATCCAATAGCTTCTCCACCTATCTTCAATTGGCTTCAAATTGTACTGTATGTCTTAACAAAATGCTAGGAGCTTAAATTATCTCCAGCTTTAATTCCCACTCCAAAAAGCCAAAAGACCTGTAAGCAAACAAGCCAAAGAAAACAACATTTGCATCTTAATGATCCAGCCGTTTTACTTAGATTTCTAATTTAGTACCAAATTAGGAAAAAAAAATGTTAGAATATTACTTACCCTCCTGACAAGATTTGGCAGAGGCAGAAGTCTCCCAATTCCTTTGATGGTAAGCTCCAGTCACGTCGAACCATATCAAGACCTTTACGTTAAATGACCTGCACCAAAAATGATTTACAACACTAACGTTTCCCAAAGCCATCTTACCCAAGGAGCAGAAATATTTTCAAAATTACCTTTTCTAGTTTACCATCCTTGAACTGCACCTTGACAGCTGAATATTTGTTCTTCTTGAGAAGCAACATTCTCTTGAGCAAGCCTCAATTTCTAGGCACCTATACTTCTTGTTAACCTTGGTACAAAAAGGCAGAAAAGTTACTCTACAGATAAGGTATGAAGAATAACAAGAGAATACAAAAAGTGATTTGTTTGGGAGACGAATTTGCCATAGGTAGGAGGCAGCCATCGTCTGATTCTAAATACGGACTTCTTTAATGGCATTGGCATCTAAAGCTTCCAAAAAGACAAAATCAAAACTTTGGACACTTGCTTAACAATTGTAATATCATCAAATTGATTAAAAAGGAAAGGTAAAAGGCTAGGGATATGTATCTTTTCAAGACCAACAATTGGTAGTTGGAATGCATGCTTATTACTAATGGATAAGTTTTTATTTAAAGTTTCAAACAACTATTCAGTGAATCTTGTCAATCTAAGTCCATCTTTGCATCATTGTAAAAGCAAAGGATATAAAACAGCAAAAAAGTGGAAGTTCTATAAATTTAATCTGTTGAAGAATACAATAGGAAGGCCCACATGTGAACTATATAAGATGCATAGATAAAACTCTCCAATAAGCAAATTACATAGGATCGTGACCTCACCTCATGGATGACTTGTCCTGCATTTTTTTTTTTGGGGGGGCTCCTGAAATAGCATCTTTTCCACTGTAAATCATAATTGAATCTGTAACAACATAAATTACCCGCAAAATACAAGAAAATGGATCTTTAGGTGCTCAATATGATGAATGATGGGGACATGAATATGAGAATGTTTCATTCACAACTTCTAGATCTGAATGGATTAGCAATAACCTCAAAATTCAAATTAGTCTGAACAAGATTAACAGTACTTTGTAGAATCTCCCTCCCCTGCACAACAGTCAAGCAACTTTGCTCAAATAAAAAGAAAAATATGCCATAGTGAAAAATATGCCATAGTGAAAAATAATAAAAATAATAAAATAAAAATAAAAATATCTTTCTACTTTACACTACAATACGATGGTTCCTAGCAGTTTCAGCTCAAGCTATTGGCAATCCCTCTTACTTGCTGTGTTATAAGCTCTGCAAAAGGTTTTGCATAAAATCTTGAATTGGAAAGCCCAAGGCATCCATACATACTGCATAGCCATTAATATCAAAGCAGAAATAAGAAACTATCATCAAAGGACAAATATGAACTGTGCAAATAAAAATTTACAAGGTAATAGCGACTCAACCAGCAATAAAATTCGAAAGTTCTTCAGGGTTATACCAGAAACACAACATAAAATCCAATCTTCAGTAAATTTCCTAAAGGATAGCAGATATACATTTCATCCACTTAACCAGATAAATAATAATGAAATGAATAAACAGACCTATTTGCAGTGAGCTTTCAAGCTTGCTGCTGAATGTCAAGCTGCTGTACTTTTGATGCCGGCTGCAGTCTTCATCCATGACTTAACCATTCTCCTTCTCTGAACCAAATTTTTGAGCAAATACAAAAGGGAGGTTTTAAGCTTATCCACCAAACTTGAGCACCCAAACTGGAAGTAAATACTTGGTGCAGACGATCATATTGATAGTGCTTGAACAAGTATAGGAATCAATGTCACAGCTAAACAGCAAGCATATGGGGCTTCATTTTTTTTTTTTTTTTTGGGTGCCAAAATTTGAGATGCAAGCATCTGTGGTTTACGGCGTATGTTTCAAGGGGTGCAACTTTCACTTGAGCTCTGTGGGTGTATTTTAATTTGATTGGTCTGCTTCACAGGGCTGTGAGCCTTGATTTATATCTCCGAAAATGCTTGGATCCACCATCAGTTCTGGAACAAGAGATTGTTTCGGTTTTTCTAAGGGTGTTTTATTAAATTAAGGTAGTTTTTAGGCCCCTTTTTCCTAATTTCTCAGTTAATACATATGCTGTAAGCATCTGTGGCTTACAGCATCTGTAGTTTTTAGACCACTTTATACCTCGTAACCAGAAGAACATTGAAGCAGTGCTAGTTCTTTCCATCTTTTTTCCATAAAGCACAAATAACTTCATTGCTTCATCGAGAGCCTCGGCAAGCAGCAACAGTGGAAGAAAACAGGATGTTTTTGACCACGTTGATCCAAGTATCCTATGACCTAATCCTTTACAAGGATGGGGCATATGGACAGTTCTCTGTGTGTGGTAATGAGCTTTTGGAGCAAATCAGTGGTAGGTCTCGGGGAAGGGCAGTTCCGGAGATATTTATTTGACGACATGTTCGCATTCAAGGTGGTGCAGATCATTCATGAAGCTCATGGTGCAGGAGTAGTTGATGATGCTTCCTCAGGTTCAGATTAGATGGAGGCTCTAAAGAAAGAACTAGTCATTTTTTAGATGATGATGCTTAAGTTGATTGTGCTAGGAACTTCTGAAGGACATACATCATCAGGGATATTAGCTAGACATTTAAGACTAACCTCATTTTTGTGGCCTTGAGCAAGTAAGGCAGAAGCCGCCTAGATATTGAATTACTAGACAATAAGATTTGGTCACAAAAAATTTCTTAGCAGTTGAGATTCTGCTGTGTGCTTAAGCTTAAGTCCTATCAAAATTCAAATCAAATGTAGTAACGGCAACAACATTTCAATCAATTAACATGACAGATTGCATTTCGTACTGTCTACATTTCAGCAAGTAAAAGCTAGAGCTAAGAACCCTGACCACAACACCCAGCTTGTATGGTTTGATATATTGTTGTCATTATTTGATACTTGCCCTAGGAATGGACGATGTACAAGGCCCAGCTGAAGTCATAATGGAATTCCCTTGGATGTAATAAGACCAACTGTGAACATTACGTGTTCGCCCTTATCAATCATAACATTAGCCGACGTTGAAGTGAAGTAAACGTGAAGCAATCTGAATTCGTTCATAGATTTCAATCTACTATCAATTTCTGAAAACGCAACAATTAAGCATGATTCTCAAATTTTTAAAGAGCAAGAGTTTAGAATATTCCACTGACATCAGAAGCAGTGATGTTAGCAAGACATTTAAGACTAATCTCATTCTTTTGCTAGTCATTTTGACATACATCTGAAGGACATAAAACAGCTTCAATTATGAATTCAAGATGCACACATTTGTGGCCTTGAACGTGCCATTGAAGAATTCCTCTACTTCACTAGGAAAGAAAAGGTGCATTGAATTACTTCCATCAAGAATGTTAGGTAGTTCTCTTTCTTAATCATTGCAGTTTAAGATTTTAGTTGGAAATCCCAAATTCAAAATTATTACTACTGTAAAAAATGACTTGAAAGGAAAGAGTACTAAAATCTGATGTAATAATCACTTGAAAATGATCAGCATATTAGATATTTAGACACATCAATTAAATCCCATTCATCTGTTGAATGATAAAAAAATGCTCAACAAAAAGGAAAGAAGCTATACATATATTTACATCTAAATCTACATGAAAGGAACGCATCAACGAGTCAAACTGTAACAAAGAGGTCCTTCATCAGTACCCAGCCATAAGCACACCGGTCCCGTATCCTTTGAACTGTAGATGCAACTGAATCAACCACAGGCCGAATCCTAGCCAATTCCTTCTCAATATGTACCCTAGCAGTAGTCTCCATCTGCAACCCCTAGAAAAAATAATAATAATAATTAAAAGGAAAAAAAGGGGGGAGGTTCGAGACCCTAGTGATCCCAATCACAACAATGGATTTACTTCCAACTCATTATAACAGCTAAAGAGAGCGGATACCTTTTCTAAGCAGCGCACTGTATCCAATAAATGGCAGAAATATGCAAGTTGCTTGTATAGATCTGCTTCTGTGTACTGGTGATGGGCACACGAAACAGAGATTTATTCAGTAAATAGTGAAAAGTAAATTTGATGGAAGAGAAAGAATAAGCATTTGAATTCATGGGTCCTGTTAGCAAACCTTTCTTACTAGACGGCCATTGCAGCGGGGATAGTTTGGACAAACTGTTCCTTTTTCAGAATCACCAAGCAATCGCAAGTTGAGACTGCGAGTGGTGTGGTTACAGCTTTCATCATCACACTGAAAGCGGAGTGAGCTCATTATCAGATCATTTGCCACTAAACACAAATTTTCACTAGTTGCTTTTTCCATGCAATATTCTACAAGAGTTAGCTTACCATCATTATGCCCTTATAGTACAATGAAACAAATCCATCTGCTTGCCTTTTGACCTGAATGACAGCCAAACAAATCTTCAGCAGATATAAATAATCTTCACTCTATGATGTAGTTATGAATTCTCGCAAGCCACTTAATGGAAGATGATACTTTGACATTTATGGTTGCAGACCTAATTAGGTGGCTTCCGACCAAGATAGCTATTAAATAGTGAATTATCACCTAGAGACTAGTTTTTGTATTTATATTAGGAAGGTTAGAGATACCACATGAGGCGAAAGCTCAGCAATTACCTGGTTTGATATCATGCCGGGAGACATTCTACCTACATCACCTTCTTCTGGGCAGTTAGGGCAACGCAGCCTATGCCAAAAATTGAAGGTAGGTTCCTCGTTTGTAAGTTGTGTTGACTTTTCACTGATTGACGTGTAGATGGAATTGAAAACAGAAGGACAGTCAAAAGTATGGGAACAACTGGGACATGACAGAGTTAGTGGCTGACAACCCCGATATCTGCAATGCAAGACATGAAATGCATTAATTATTTTCCTTTTTGCATTAATGAAATCAAGATTTTACTGTGATAAACTTGGTTTGAATTTTGAATTTCAAATTAATCCTAGAAAATGGGAAAACGTAATGCAAATAACTGCTAAAGTTTCACCAGAATTAAGTGCACCTTCCTCCGTCATGACTAGATAATTCCAAAATCCCAACTCCAAAGGCCAGTTACAAAATAAGAGCATTGGAAGAATTACAGTAATGCAATGAGAAATAAAAGAACTTGGACACTATTAATAATTACCTCTCTTCATCATCTAAAGCAAAAGAGAGTGCAGTAGAAGAGTATTTGCCATCAGCCTCACTTGATTTTCTTTGATACTGAGAAGAAGGTAACAAGATACAGATCATTGGAAATGCAGAATAAGTATACAACTACTCCGTCAAAGTTAGGCTGGCATGAAGGAATTACCTTGGATGAGTCAAGTCCTAAACAATCAGCCAAACGCTCGGGGCTTGTACCTTCTATTGAAGCACACAAACGAGATACCACAGGATGTATCTGCTGTGACAAGTAATAGTCAATGTCAATCATCCATTTACCCTCATCTCTTTTTAACTCATCAGGATGCCGGGCACGCTGGGCAATCCCTGTTGAATTACTCGTACCACTTCCCTATCCACAAAAAGAGAAGATATATCAAAGTGTGATCTCGGGGCTCAGTTAGTGCTGATTTAATAAGACAATAAATCATCCACCAACCTGCTCACAGCAAATTATATATGGCACTGTATCACCAGCCGAGCAACCACTAGAATAGCCACTTTGCTTCAATCTCAGAGCCACCTTGAGTATGGTCAAAGTAAAATCAAGAAAGCTTAGTTAAATGGTAGAAGAAATTATATAAATAAGATTAGACAAAGATATAATACACAAGGGATCAAAGTATCGAACCCACTTGAACATGTGGCTGATTCTTAGCATCTGGATAGGCTTCTGGTGGCTTAGTTAATGTCTTTGTGATGACATATTTCTCAAGTTCCACTTGTCCATTCCTCATTTCTTCCTGCACCTGTTACACACTCAAATTTGTAGGCAATCAGTTACTTCCAGAGAACTTCTGTTTATTGAAAGCATAAAAGCAATGGCCAGCAGAATGGGTTTATGTATACAGTTGCATTGTTGGGGAAATTTTAGAAACTGTGATCAATAGTCCCTGAAACTGAATAGGTGATATATCCCATAGCTTCTCCAACTATCTCCAATTGGTTTTGAGTTGTATTGTATGCCTTAATGAAACCCTAGGAGCTTAAACTATCTCCATCTTTAATTCCCACTCCAAAATCTAAGCCAAAAAAAAAAAAAAGAATAACAGTGATAATGGGCAATATCATCACCAACCTTCATGAGTTTATTGTGTATTGATTCAACAACATCATCACAAGACCTGCAAGCATACAAACCAAAGAAAACAACATTTGCATCTTAGTGATCCAGCCATTTTACTTAGATTTCTAATTTAGTAGAAAATTAGAGAAAACAAAAAATATGTTAGAATATTACATACCCTCCTGACAAGATTTGGCAGAGGCAGAAGTCTCCCAATTCCTTTGATAGTAAGCTCCAGTCACGTCGAACCATATCAAGACCTTTACGTTCAATGACCTGCACCAAAAATCTTTATATCACTAATCTTTCACAAAGCTAGGTTACCCAAGGAGCAGAAATATTTTCAAAATTACCTCTTCTAGTTTACCATCCTTGAACTGCACCTTGACAGCTGCATATTTCTTCTTCTTGAGAAGCAACATTCTCTTGTACAAGCCATCAAGATCAATTTCTAAGCACCTATACTTCTTGTTAACCTTGGTACAAAGAGGCAGAAGAGTTACTCCACACATAAAGAACGAAGAATCACAAAAGAATACAAAAAGTGACTTGTTTAGGAGATGAGGTTGCCGTAGGTTGGATGCAGACATCATCTGATGCTAAATAAGGACTTCCTTAGTGGCACTGGCGTCTAAAGCTTCCAAAAGGACAAAATCAAAACTTAGGACACTTGCTTAACAATAGTCATACCATCAAATTAAATTAAAAAGGAAAGGGTTTTGGCAAGGGATATCTTTTCAAGACCAACAATTGGTAGTTGGAATGCATGCTTTTTAATGGATAGGTTTTTATTCAAAGTTTCAGACAACCATTCAGTGAATCTGGTCAATCTAAGTCCACCTTTGCATCATTGTGCAAGCACAGGATATAAAAGAATAAAAAGGTGGAATTTTTATAAATTTAATCTGTTGAAGAATACGAAAGGAAGGCCCACATTTGAACCACATAAGATGCACAGATAAAACTCTGCAACAAGCAAAAGAAATAGAATCATGAGCTCACCTCCTGGATGACTTGTCCTGCAATCTTTTTGGCTTCTGCAATATCATCTTTTCCACTGTAAATCATAATTGAATCTGTATCACCATAAATTACCTGCAAAACACAGTAAAATGCATCTTTAGGAGCTCAATATGACGAATAATAGGGACATGAATCTGAGAACACTTCATTCACAACTTCTAGATCTGAATGGATTAGAAATAACCTCAAAATTCAAATTATTCTGAACAAGATCAACTGTACTTTGTAGAATCTCCCTTCCCTGCACAACAGTCATGCAACTTAGCTCAAATAAAAAGAAAAACATGCCATAATAAAAAAATAATAATCATAAAATAAAAATAAAACATCTGTCTACTTTATACTACAGTAAGTTGGTTCCTAGCAATTTCAGCTCAAGCTATTGGTAATCACTCTTACTTGTTGTGTTATAAGCTCTGCAAGAGGCTTTGCATAAAATCTTGAATTGGAAAACCCAAGGCATCCATACATACTGCATAGCCAGCAATATCAAGCCAAAATAAGAGAACGACCATCAAAGTACAAATATGAATTGTTTAAATAAAAATTTACAAGATAATAGAGACTCAACTAACAATAAAAATAGAGTTCTTCAGGGTTATACGAGAAACATAACAACAAATCGAATCTCCAGTAAGTTTCCCAAAGGGTAGCAGATATACATTTCATCTACTGAACCGAAAAAATAATAATGAAATGACTAAACAGACCTATTTGCAGTGAGCTTTAATGCTTGCTGCTGAATGTCAAGCTGCTGAATTTTGATACCGGCTGCAGTCTTCATCCATGACTTAACCATTCTCCTTCTCTGAACCAAATTTTTGAGCAACTACAAAAGGGAGGTATTAGGCAAATTATCCACCAATACTTGAGCACCCCAACTAGAAGTAAATACACGGTGCAGACAATGATTTTGATAGTGCGTTAACAAGTATAGGAATCAAAGTCATAGCTAAACACCAAGCACATGAGGCTTTTTTTTTTTTTTGGGTGTCAAAATTTGAGATGCAAGCATCTGTGGCTGACAGTATATGTTCAGAAAGAAAACAGAATTAATTAATCTTTGATTTGACTGATTACCCATAAAATGAGGCACAATTATTCATTATATAAATATAATCTTAACTGATCAACAAATTATTAACATAACTAAAAGTACTCAACTTCACACTTACAACTTAAATACATTTCTACGTTCCAAAATTCTTGAAACTGTAAATTGCTCCTACTTTCAACTACTTCTCTCACTGTTTCTGGAATTTCTTTCTTGAGGTGCATGTTATTGATTTATGGCAGAATTATACAAAAAACAAGATGCCCGATGATACAGTCAATGAATATAAGGTTTCACAATTGTGAGATTTAACAGTTGCAAGCAGTAGAAAAATTGACTTATAACATATAACTAGGCCATACCTCAGGTAGAATTCCCATTGTTTTACTAAGTGGTAAAATAGCTAATCCATCAGGAGATCTCTCAACTGTCGTAAAGCATATATTGTATTCCTGCAAAGTCAATGAATTGGTTATTCTCAATTCTCATTAAAGAAAACATACTCCATCAGAAAAAATTGCTATAGACCATAAAAGGAAAACATTCATCTTGGATGTTTGTAATCAAGATGGAGAAGAGTTGTAATGTTACTAACCTGAATAATAGAAGGGTAAAGGCTGTTGAAGTCCAGAAGCAATATATATTTGTCATACAAACCTCTTTTTGGTTCCAAAACCAGTCCACCAGCATAGGCAGGACCCTTTTTGCTTTTACCATGTTCATTATGAGTATCATCTTCAAAATTTGCATCATTAGCATCCAACTCATCAATGTGACCATCCTCAACACCACGATTTACCCTCCGCTTTGTAACTTTTGCTTCCTTCATATGAGAAGGAATCTTGTCTGGGACAATATACTTCTTTGCATGGAATGCATGCAATAAAAGATACTCCACTCTCTGTGCTCTAGCACCCTAAGGTAAACATAAATTAGAGGTAAGGTAGGCTATTTCTAGACAGTTAAGTCAACTGCAGGAAAACATTTTTGAGCCAAACAGAACAAGCATAAAAGAGAACTCACCTGAAGAGTTTTTCCCCAGAGATTACCACTGATATTTGTCAGCTGACGTGTAAGGGGAAGAACACTAAGATGAAACATGAGTTCCATAGATAACCATGCATCAGTCTCACCATATTCAATCTGAAAAGAACACAAGTACAATGAGAAGCAGAATAAGCCAGATTAGTTATAATCAAACCACATCATTTCCTAAGTTCTAAAATATATGAGAAATACTGATCAATCATCTTCAATTTTTTTGGCTTTCTTTTGTTTTAGCTGTTGCTTTCATTAATATTCCTCATGTTTAATGAAGTTCAAATGCAGTTCTAACAATTCTAAAAGAACCTTCCATGTTTACTAAGGAAATAATCATGTTGACTCCACCTCCCTTGGTTTCATCCATTTTTTGAGCCAATAAATCAAATAGAACCTCTTCCTGCAATCATAAAGTACCAAACAGGCAATGTGAACCTACAAGCTCCATTAGGGCTTCAGATGCTTGGAACATTCTAGGAATATCATGTGGAGCAATCTCCTTGCGGTCCTTCTTCAGCTGGGTCTTTGCAAGTTGTGTCAGGGAATAACTAACCTGGAAGAATCAGAGTTGCATAAGAAACTGATGTCAGTAGCATCATGAAGACATTTTAGAATATAATAGAACAAGGTTACAAGGGACATACCTCTTTCAACAGGTCACGGGAACACAAATATGTATCACATAGAAGACGACCAGCAATACAAGACATGATCCCTGGGCTTGCTCCAGATCCAAAAATGGTACTTCCTTTAGTAAGCTTAGGCATAATGGAACGCTTGAGACGGCCAATTTTTGACCACATGCTGCTTGGCACCCTGCAAGCCTGCATAAACCAACATATAGGGCTATATGGTGTCAATAACAACTCTTTCTGTTTATATCTGAAGAAGCAAGAACCTTGCCCTTAGAAAAATTATACCTAGCAAGAAGATTAATTGAATAAATAAAATTGTTCAGTGCCATCCAATAAGTTGGTCACACAGGACAGGAAATGATAAAAGTAAAAAAAAGGAAACTAAATGGTTCATAAATGCTTTTCCTCATAAGATTATCAGTGTTTATAACAAATTCTTGTTTGGTACCAACTCACATGTGTTGCACCAAGCAGATTATATCAGTTATGCTAACAAGAAACTTCAATAAACGTTTAGATGGCTAGGTGGCAGTTATGACCTTGATTTCAGAGACATGGGAGATGTGACAGTATTTCCATAATTTTTTAGCCCACTGGAATGTCTTTTTTTCGGTGAAATGTGAATTTATTACTAAATTAGAATGTCAAAAGCACCTTAAAATTATTTTCAATAGAAAGACTTCAAAACTGTCTGTACCTGGGCTCTATGTAGAAGAACATCAAGATCAAATCCAGATATGTTATGTCCTACAAGAACATCGCTGTCAAGCTTGTGTAATTCAATCATCAGCCGGTTCAGCAAAGCTCTTTCACTGTAACAAAACGGTGAAGATTCTTCAGTGATTGAAACTGAAATTATAATGCCGCATTATCACTGTGCTACAGGAAACAATCAAATGGCTTGACAGGACACAAGGTAGACACTTGCCTGCTTTCAGAGACTAACACATTTGATCCGGCCTTTGAATTTCTATCTGTCACCTCTTTGGAAAAACCCAATGGAAATATGCCTCCATCAAGTTTGCGGACAACAGTAAAATGGCTAAGCATACCAGGTTTCTTCCATTCCAAGGCCAGCATAGGAGTGTCGATCTGAAAAGACAAACAGTGAACATAGTATAACCTCACTAAACAGTTCATATCATTGAAAGAGGAACATCCGCATGAAATTCAAAAGGTTGCATCAGTTTTTTTTCCAGTAGATTAGCCAGTCAATTAGTAGATTCATTGCCAATCAAAAAAAAAAAAGTAGATTCATTTTTTAAGCTGTTAAGTATTTAAGTGAAAATGCATCAATTATGATCAGTTATAAAATTCCATGATGTTTAGGATTGTTTTGTAAGCAGTAGAATAATGGTTGACTCTGAAAATTACCTTATGACAGTGAAGAAAGATGGATGTACAATGAACCAATGACTGAAAATAAGTTGATCACCCACACAAACCTTACTTTCAAAATGAAAGTAGCATTACCAGCAAAGCCTCTTAAACTAACCTTGGCCCTTCGACAACAGACAATAGATGCTGACACTATTTCATTTATATTCTGCTTCTCATTGATTATAGTCTTCAAATTTATTGCTGAAACAACCACTGGAGGAATCTCCAATGTGCTCTTTGAGGACGATGAGCCCTTTATGTCTTTGGGAGAATCTACAATAACCTCAAATTTGCACCAGCTAACCTGTCAAAGTATTTAACCAAACTGTCAGTACAGAAAATGAAAGGACAGATGAAAAAATTCTCCTTTTTTATCAGCATGAAGAAATTCATATGCACAACTCAAATAACTTTTCCAAATTAAAGAAGATACCTAAATTTTAGATTCTTACTCTCTGAGGTGCTGGACAGCTAGAAAATTTTGAGATTGACAACCAAGAAGGTCCTTTCACCCTCCTCTTAACAAGGAAAAGCTCCAAAGCACTGCAAAATGACACCAGTAAGCAAACATTCTCCTGAAGACCTTTGGTCCTAAAATGTCTACCAACTACAGAGATAATTATAGTTATAGCCCAAAAAACTTGGGTTTTCTGAAAAATAATCAAGTCAAAGTGACAATCATGAATTTTAAAGTACTTTTAATAGTGTACAATGGTACACCTTATCTTGTAGCTAAATTGGTATCCATCAGAGATCAGCTCAAATTTCCTCATCTCCAATATCAAAGAATAAAATAAAATAATGAACCTTGGCATTTCACAAATGATAAACATGGGATTATTGTGGGCTGCTCAATTCGGTTTATAACAGGTAATCTTAGCAGTTAAAAAATGCACATAAACTCACACTTTTACCAATATTGTAATGATTCAGGGGCGCAAAGATTGAAAAGCATGAGATTAGCAGCCAAACAAAGGAAAATGTTTCAGTAGATTGATCATAAGGGATGCATACTATAGGCGTCAGTACAATTGATAACTGGCTAGTATATATAAACATGTGCATATATAATTTCAGTGAAAGACAAGAGACAGCAACACATTCCAAAATAAAACAGTGGTCATTGCTAATTGAAGATATGTTCTAACAGCTTATACCTGCAGTAAGTCCCAAGTAAAGCACAGAAAGTTTTTCCTTTTAGATCTGCCGGAAGTGGTGGGTCCTGCAAGGGTGAGAAAGGGAAAAAATAAATACGCAATCAACAATACAGTGACATTGAAATTAAAAAAAAAAATTGCAGAGCACCTAAGTGAAGTGAGGTTTCATACTGTAAATTCTATAGAAGTAAATATTATTCATTGATATTTGAAATTTGAAAATAAACCAAATGTCCAGGCCACTCTACTTGATTTGCTAATCAAGTGACGTACCTTGAATGGATAGTTGATCTTGAGAACATAATTCTCCCCAACAGGTATGTCAGATCGCTCGAATGCATAATTCCTCTGAAATTTGACCATTTACTTTTAAAAAAATAAAATAAAATGAAACAGAAAAAACGTGGGTAGAAAATACAAAGCGGATGAAAAGAATGGAAGCATATAAGTTAAACATTTAACTTTCAAGACTCAGATTTACTGAATTCACAAACCTTAACTGGTGCCATGCTAAAACTTGAAACATTAAAATTTAACAAGTGTTCTGCAATTTCATTCTTCAACCCTGATGCCACATCCTTAGAAATTAACAAAAAAAAAAACATTAAATGCAGTCCACAAAAAGATATGTGAGAGAGAGAGAGAAGAGAAGAGAAGAGAAGAGAAGAGAAGAGAAAACAAGGAGACTATAAGAATAAGATGTAGGAAATAACTTTTTCTATGAGCAAAATGTAGGAGTTTACTTACTTGCAGCTTTCTTCTGAAATCTGAGGGAGAAATCTGTGACTCTTCAGCTTCTTTCTCAAGCTTCAGCATCTCCTCATTGTGAAATATAGCATTATCTGGAATTGCATAAACACATCTCTGCATGTTCTTTACAACCACGCAACAACTCTGGTATGCACTACCGACTTTGACCTGAAAAGTAATTATGTATTTTAGATGACCAACTGCATTTCTTTCTTGGGATAAATATCAGCAGATCACCAATGATATAATGCCCAAGTAAAAGCAATTACAAACTTTAAGAATTAGTGTTCTGTCATCTACAAGTCCACAAAACCACCCACCAACTAGTGCACATAACCAAAGAAAATTAACAACATGGAGAATGTCTAATTACCTTCCCAAAGAGATAGACAGTACCAATATTAGCACCACGCAGTTGCTCCTCATAAGCATCAATTATGTAGAAAGGTAGTGAACCATCCGCATCAAGCTCAAAATCAGATTGCCCTTCACCATTATATCCCTCCTTCCCTTCTACAAAAACACCCACATTCCCGTTCCCCTCACTCTTCACTGCTTTCCACCCTGCCGTTGCACTCAAACCTGTGTCCTTCTCCTCCTTTGAAATCTTGGCATTCAGCTTATGTACAACCTCCTCCTCTTTCTTCTCCACTGGCTCCACCTTTATTTCAACATCAGCCTCCACTCTCTCCTCTATTACACTTTCCTTAACAGAATCATCAAATTCTGCAACTATTCCATCACTCTTCTCTTTCTCTTCTTCCAACACCAAATTCTCCTCCGCAAATCCACGACAATCCCCATTCGCAACTAACCGATTCTCACTCTGATCAGAGCGAACCACCATGGGAACCGCCACTGAGCCCCTGGAAGCAACCAAGTGACCGATTTGGCCCCGCCTACGCCGCTCCCTATCAGACTCATCTGGCGCAAACTGCTTGATAACATCATCGACAATGCTCTCGCATTTGACCTTATCGGTTTCTTTACTCTTCTTATTAAAAGATGAGGAAGTAAACATTGAAGACAACCTTTGTTTCCCAATAATCGCTGCTGCAGCTGATAACTCAGCACTGCTCTTGTTTGGCTTGCTACTATTTTCCTTCACCTTTTTCTCAACCTTCTTTCTCCTTAAAGAAAACCCTTCGCCATCAGATTCATCATCAGACAAGAGAGAATGGGCAGCCTTTGTCCAGTCCTCTTCACCGCCATCATCACAGTATCCAAGATCTCCGTCTGCATCGTCGGTCTCTATGAAATCCGCTGCCTCCTTCCGACGCTTGTTCACGAGCTCTTCGTACTCGTCATCCTCCATGAGTTCGTAGATTGGCTCATCGAGCTTGATCTCATAACCAGTCGCCGAGGAGGACCGACGGCCACCCTGCCGGAGGGCTTTGAGGCGCTCGAGGGCTCCAGCGCGCTTCTCCGCTTCCACGCCACGACCCCGGCGACGGCCGCCGGCTCCAATAGGTTGGTCATCCTCCATGTCCTCCGATCTCTGTAAGGATACTCTTTTGATTCTGATGAATTTCTCCGCCTAGGGTTTACGGCGATTGGGGACATGAAATGAATTTGGGATTATAAATGGCGGGAGAAGTTCGTAGGTTTTGGCGCCAATTTCATAAGATTTTTCTTTTTATCTTTTTTCTAGAATTTTAAGTCCCGTGTAGTGTACTGTATTTGTTGGCGCGTCGCAGCCGGGGACAGAACAAGCAAACGCCGTTTTAGTCTTTGACTTTACGGCGATTAAATGTTCGATGAAATGCCTCACAGAATGAGCAGGACTTCGGGGCTGCCTCAACTCAAAAAACCACAGCGAAGCATCAAAATTGGCAAATGGACATATGCCTGATCGATCAGTTACCACTCTCCATGAAAATTAAATTAAAACTTCACAGACATTAATCCATGGAACACTAAAATCAAAATAAGAAATTGAAAATGTATTTTATGATTTAAATTATTCTAAACTATAAAACACTAATTATGTGATAAAAAAAGTATTTAATATTAAAAAAAAATTTCCCATCATATTTTACAATATAAACCATAAAACAGGACATCCATAGAGGATTCTTTTATTTTTATGCAATTTTCATGATTAATTCATACTATAACTGACATGAATAAAAATACATCTGCAATAAAATGCTCACGAAAAAACAGGGTAACTAATTCGAGTAAAGACACATTATGTGGTTCAAAAAAATATACAAGGACAACAGTAGAGAAGGAAACCGGAGACTATTAGTACAACTGCAACAGAAGATTGGTGACTAAAATTGTTCCCAGCAACCACTGCAATGAGGCTGTTCTGCTGTCTCTAGGAGCAAAGCTGGAGGGAACTTGTGTCTGCGTCGGTGTGGTTGATAAAGCCGCAGGTGGAGGTGGAGAAATGGGAGGGATATCGCAGCTAACGGATGTTCCATTTGCCTGTTCATATACAACAACTTGCAAGTTCAGCAATAGTTTCGAAGAGGGATTTTTATCAGCGAATAGACAAAATTTGGAAGCAAACCTTGCAGTAAGCTATACTGTCACAAGCACAAGTGAGATGACCATTTGCCTCATCCACAGCTTCTGGAGCTCCTCCGCCATCACTCATCTGCAACAAAGATGAACAGAAGTTTACAAATTCTGTTTGTGTAACCAACAAACTTAAAGGGTTACTGAACAATAGATCAATCCAAAAACCTGGTAAAAATCTACAGCAATGAAGTTCGGCCATCGATCTCCAGCTGCTTTATAACAGGTGTTCATCATGCTGATTAAAGGAGCTGAATTGTTCGCACAGGCTTCTATCACATTAGGATTAGTAGGGAAGAAGTTCTGAAGAACTAGAGATACATTTTTGGTATCCATAGGAAAAGATTCAGCACGACTTGGACATGAACCCGCTTGCGTCCCTTCATCTCCATCTACAATTTTAGCCCACCCACATCTTTCAGCTTAAGTTTGCAACTTCAGTATTTACTTAGTGCATTACAGAAAAAGAGTTGAACTCACATTGGTTTTCTACAACGTATCTCCATTCATAGGCTATCCCTTCAGATGTCTCCTTAGATGATTTGGAGGTGAAAACAACCAACCGCTGGTTCTGCTTCACCATATCATCCACCGAAGGCCAATCTTCACCATTCTTGGGCATATTTGACACTGGAAACCAGTATTTATTCAAACCAGAAGCATTGAAAACCTTGGTCAAGCCTTGTGGGGATGTGACATAATCTTCAATAAAGATGGTGATGATCTCTGAAGGGTTTGCTTCCATAAACGTTTCTATCTCTTTCAGCACGTTAATGGCGGGTTGCTGGAGATAATCAAAACGATCAAATCTAAGTTTCAGAACCCACTATCGTGGAACTATTCAAATTAAGTCAAATGAATGCAAAAAATACTTTCTTTGAACTTACAAATGCCGTGAAATTGTAGCAATTGCCACCGAATGAGTGACATAACCAGATGTCATTCTCGAAGTCATACATATCTAGCATAAGTCCTCGAACCCCATTCTACAAGAAAATAAATACATTTCTCAACATATCAGTCCTAGATTGCCTGTCTATAAAACAAAAAATTAAGAGTGATGATCAAGTCCGAAGATTAGAATAAATTGAGATTTTGATTCAACTTTAAAAAGATTTTCTCTATTGTAAAAGTTAAAACTAAACCAGATAGTTGAACACGGTTATTTTAAAAATGCTTTCAGCTTCTCTAAACATTATTTTTAACTTAAATATATTTTTTATTGTTAAGCTTTTATAAGTTTAATCCCTGTTATCAATTTTAACATTCACTGTGAATTTATAGAAATTCATAGTTTAGCACATTTCTACGGAAACTTTTCACAAACAACACTATAACAAAAGTTCTAATCCAACATGAGTTCTACAAAATCTAGTCAAGCCAAACACACTAAAGAAAAGTTCCAATCCGACATCAGTTCTGCAAAATCTAGTCAATCCAAACACACTATAAGAAGAAACCTTCGACAGGGTTGTCAATTTCTTATGGATCATTGTGCATGAAGAAAGTAAAAGGATTCAAGAATGGACTTTGATTAGCCGGAATGCTTATATCTTAACATAAAGGCTAAAACGAAAGACCAAGGATCATAAGCATATTATATCTGCACTTTTGCATCGGCAATCAAAAATTTCCTTTCACTTTTGAGCATCAAGCATATTTCTTTTTTATTAATTTAGAATCAACTAAGTAGACTATTTTCATTAAAAAAACCCAAACTTAAAACTTATTTAAAAGAGCTTTATTTAAAACTTTATTGAAAGAGAATTGAACTCTTTCTACTAAAACTAACAAGTTGTTGGTGCATTAGCTTGCTATTTATGATAAAACATCAAAATGCCCTCATAAATACACTTCTTAAAACAAATTCAACAATAAACAAGGGCATTTCAGTCACATATGACACTAATGAACCAAGCCGGGCATTTGTCTATATGGGATTGGATAAGAATCAGCATAAAAATGCTTGTCTTAAGTAATTAAAGATTTAATTAAAGATTTTTAGATAAGAAATTATTTAAATTTAAAATGTAAAAAAAATTTATTAAAAATATATTACTATTTTCTCAATTCAAACTACTCTTTCTTATGCAATTAATATTGAAAAACATAGTTAATGATTTAAATAATTTAGTATAATTTTTTTTATTAAAAATAAAAAATCTTAAATTTAAATTAGATGATATACCAAAGGATTATTTCTTATTATAAAATTCAAAACAAAAAAAATATATATTGAAAAACATATTTTTGAAACAAACAATTACTGTAGAATTTGGGTAAGACTTTTAAATTAAGGGTACATAACCAGTAATTAAGGAAATAAAACTTACATTTAGTTGGCTGGTAACGGAGTCATCCTGGTTAGTGGGAGAGAGAATGCTGGATCCAGTTTCCGATTTTGCCCCTGACAGCGCGTAAGAATTGTGCGTGGTTAACCATGAATAGTGGTTAAATGGCAGCCCTTTCACCTAATCAACAACGAAACCCAGAATTATTCAATTCAACAAAATCAACTGCAAAACTTTTATTCATTTATTTAACCCCACAAATTGCGTACCACTGATGTCGGGTTGAGTGGTTGGATCCGGGTGCATCTGGGGCGAGTATTGCCGTTGGCAGGGCAGGTCTGGCATGTTAACCCGGCGTCACAGGCGGCGCCGGAGCTTGAAGAGTTCGAACATGTTTCTCCAATCTGGATAGCATGCAAGAAGTGTGTAAATGTTTAAATGCATGAGTTGGATGGAGAAATGGATTGGGGAAAATTAACAAAATGGATTCTTTACCTTGAGAGATGAAACAGAGGAGAAGAAACAGAGGATGATGAATGGAAGTTGGAGATGGGAGAGATTGAATCTCTGCGTATAGTAACAAAGAAACAAACATCAAAGAAAATTAAAGAATAAAAATCATGGGTTTCAGCCTTTCAGGTGCATGGGCTTCAAAGAGGAAACAAATAAGTAAGAGAATTCATTGTTCATACTTCATACCTTCATTTATGGCGATGCCTGTTGGCCTCAATTTGAGGTTACTTTGCTATTAATTGATTTTATTAAAATGAATGAGAGTTTTGAAATTTGATTCATATAAAGATTCAGTTTGCGGCCGCCGTTTTTTAATTTAAAAGAACTCTAGAAAAATGTTCTGCCAAACGTGTCCTAGCATTAATATGATTGTTGGAATTTCTACATCTAGAAGGCATGAAAATCAACATAGGATTTGGTCCTCTAATAAAATTCTTTTTAAACACAACAGAAGGATTTTTCATTTGTTCCTATTACATATAAATCCCTTGTCCATGTGTTGCAAAATACCAGGTCAAATGAAGGAATTGGACCTCTTCCGTTTCTTCTGTGACTGGGTTATCTAAGACGGTATGTCATCTCATTCTTTGTTTTAATTTAATTTGTTAAAGGAAATTTGTAACCCTGCCCATAAGGTAAAAGCCAACAATATATTAATTATATATTTTTATAATTAATTTACATTAAAAACTTAAAAAATAATTTTAATTTTATTAATTGTTAAATTAAAAATATACATATAATATTAACTATTAAAGTAAAATTAATTTTTATAAATTTTTTTAAAATTAAATAAAAATATATATAAAATACAAGTTAGATATACTCTTTTCTTAAATTGTTTCTCACTACCTATATCGGTTCTTGTTTTCAGATAATCTTTTTTGAAATAAAACAACCCTTTTCAAATCAGATACCGTTCTTTAGAGAGTTTTGATTGAAATCACTGTTTTACTATCAGTAATAAAAATACATTATCATTACCTTTATGCAGAATAATTCCTCTCTGGAGCATCATAGCAAACTGCGAAGAGAGGCACTCGCCAAAATGGGCCGGACTCAGCTTCCAGGTGAGAACCAAAAACACCTGAAATGTAACTAGATACTGAAAGGAGGTTTTTCTTTTTGGCCCAGGTCAAAAAGAGCTTGACGTGAGGAAAAGCCCATTAAACTCAGCTTACAACCCAGCTGGAGTCTGTAGCTAAGTTGTTCATGTAGAATGGCACTTTTAAGTCAATATAATATAAAATAATATATAAATAATCTATCAAAACAATTTTTTTTCCTGTTTGTCTTGTGTAGATTGCAAAACAATTAACTATTGATAGAGAGGTAATCTTCTAATACTAGGTGCCTGTCTCTTTCATCAATAATTAACTGAAATATAATCTACTTAAAGTGAATTACATTTCATTTTTCTAATAATTTATATAATTAAACATAAATAATTTTTGTGCAACTTACACCAAATTGCAAAATAGTTTGGTGCAAATAGGGCTAACACAATCTAATGATAAAAACCATACTCAAACTGGGAATCCATGGACAAAAGTACATTAAGGTACAGAATTTTGTAGAGGAAGGTAATAATTATACACACTTTATTTTCCCCATAAATCTCCTGATGATTTTTACAGTTCCCATGTAGTGTTTGTGAAAAAATTATGGATAGTTTTATAAGAATTTTTTTTTTTTTTTAAAGTGAGAGATGAAGTTGCTTTGCTGGTCATAAAATGAAGAAGAGGTGGGCTATGCTGTTTCCATTAATCATAGGAAAAAAGCAAGGGAGTTAAAAGAAAGTAGGGGAATTTGGCTATTGTCTACTGAAATTAATAAAAGGAACAAACAAAGCTACAGGAATAAAGGTAAACTTTGAAATCTTTAAATGTTGGCTCTCTTCCTTTTCTTGTTCATGTATGATGCTGTCGTTGTCTTTTATCAAATCATCATGGCTACTTTTATTGCCAAGACATTTCCAGAGAAGAGCATTGTTCTGCCATGAATTTTCTCAGGGTTATACTCATCCTTTTGTTCACAGTCTCCTTTCTTTCTTCAGTGTCAGCGGAATCTGGCTCATATATCATCCATGTGGACTCATCAGCCATACCTAAAGTCTTTTCTGGCCACCATACCTGGTATTTGTCAATGCTTTCTTCAATATCAGACACTGCCAGTGCCACTTCTAAGCTCATATACACATACTCTAATTCAATCCATGGTTTCAGTGCCAGCCTCACTTCATCTGAGCTTGAAGCCCTCAAAAATTCCTTTGGCTACATTTCATCCACTCGAGATCTTCCTCTTAAACTCCACACAACTCATACTTCTCAATTTCTGGGTCTAAGCTCAAATTCGGATGCGTGGACAGCTCCCAATCAGGGGGAAGATGTCATAATTGGTCTAGTTGATACCGGGATTTGGCCGGAAAATGAGAGCTTTAATGATGAGGGGATGACTGAAGTCCCCTCCAAATGGAAAGGAAATTGTGAGTCTGCCACCAAATTCAATTCCTCCTTCTGCAACAAGAAACTTGTTGGAGCTCGCTTTTACAATAAAGGTCTCCTCGCTAACAATCCTAGGCTAAAGCTGTCCATTTCAACAAACTCTCCCAGAGATTCAATTGGCCATGGTACACATACTTCCTCCATAGCTGCTGGAAACTATGCAAAAGGAGCATCTTTCTTTGGCTACGCTCCAGGGGTTGCAAGAGGCATGGCGCCACGAGCCCGAGTAGCCATGTACAAAGCAGTTTGGAGATATGGGGTTTACGCATCGGATGTTCTTGCTGCAATGGACCAAGCAATTCAAGATGGAGTGGATGTACTGTCCATATCCTTGGGCTTGAGCTTGGCTGACACTTTTGTGAAAGATGATCCAATTGCAATAGCTGCTTTTGCTGCCATGGAGAAGGGTATTTTTGTTGCAGCATCTGCCGGAAATGATGGGCCGTTCTACTGGAGTTTAATCAACGGAGCACCGTGGATGCTAACAGTAGGCGCCGGTACTGTTGACCGTGAATTCGGCGGAACTTTAACTCTGGGAAATGGAGTTCAAATCGGCTTTAAATCTCTCTATCCAGGTAATTTTTCTCTGAATCAAATGTCCTTGGTTTTTATGGATGAATGTACAAATTCAGAGGAATTGAAAGAATTAAGAAACAGCGTCATTGTCTGCAAGGACAACCTCAATTTAAGAAATCAAGTGGAAACCGTTAGGACTGCAGGGGTTCCAGGGGCTGTTTTCATATCCGACTCTGCTTCCTCTGAACTTTTCACCAGAACCTCTTTTCCGGCAGCTTTTGTTGGCCTTCATGACGGCCAAACTGCAATAGATTACATTAAGGAAAGCCAGAGTCCGACAGGAAGCTTTCAATTCCAGAAGACGAGAGTTGGCACAAAACCGGCCCCGAGAGTAGATAGTTACAGCTCGAGGGGACCATTTTTGAGCTGCCGCAATGTCCTGAAGCCAGACATCTTGGCCCCTGGCACTTTAGTCTTGGCATCTTGGTCTCCAACTAATGCAGTTGCTGAGGTCCGATCACGTCGGTTGTTTAACAATTTCAATCTTGTCTCCGGTACCTCCATGGCTGCACCGCACGCGGCGGGCGTGGCGGCAATTCTAAAGAGAGCTCACCCTGATTGGAGTCCAGCGGCCATCCGCTCTGCCATGATGACCACAGCCAATGACTTGGACAATACTTTTGCCCCTATAAAAGATGTTGCAGATTATAACCGACCAGCTAGCCCTCTAGACATTGGAGCTGGCCATATCAATCCCAACAAAGCTATCGATCCCGGGCTAGTCTATGATGCAACGGCTAAGGACTACATAAAATTTCTCTGTGCAATGAAGTACACTGCAACAGAAATTCGGATCATCACAGGGTCTAGTAACAATTGTTTGAACAAGTCATTGGACCTTAATTACCCGTCTTTCATTGCTTTCTTTAATGATGAGAAGAGTACTAGCCAGGATCAGAAGGTTGTTAGAGAGTTCCGGCGGGTCGTGACTAACGTAGGCGAGGGAGAGGCGAGTTACACGGCGGAGCTGACAGGCCTGGATGGTATTAAGGTGACGGTGGAGCCATGGAAGTTGGAATTCAGGAAGAAGCAGGAGAAACAGAGCTACAGGCTAAGTTTGGAGGGCCCAAAGTGGATGGAAAAGGAGGTTGTTCATGGTTCTTTGAGTTGGGTTGATGATGAAGGTAAATATGTGGTGAGGAGTCCAATAGTGGCCACAATGCTCAGGCCAGAGATCCCTTAAAGGGCATGGTTTCTTTTTTGGGCCCATCAAGCCTGTCTGATAATTTTCTTTTCTTTTGTTTTTGTGGGGGGGCTAGAACCCAAGACTTGTAGTCACTTCGGGCTGGTTTACATGAAGCCCAAGGATGATCGGCTTGCTCGGCTACCGTTTGATAATTGATTAAGTTCGTATTATTGAATGAGTTGTTAATTTGAGTAAAAAACTTAGTGTTTTTTTAAATAAAATTTTATATTTAAATTTTATAAATAATAAAATAAATATTGTGAGAGGTTTTTTTTTTTATAAAATTTAATCTAATTTGATTTTAAACTAATGGGTTAAAGGTAATTTACAAATAACAAGCCCTAATAAAAAATTTTGGTATTGGCTTTCAAGTACACTGAAATTCTATTTTTGATAGACAAGGAGTCAATTGTTTTAACTACTGGCGATAAGTTTTATACATGATCATTGCATCAAATCAATCAAAGATTCCCTGGACGTACCGAAGTACCCAAAAAAACAAAATATCAAAGATTGGCTAGCCCCTCGGTTGATGGAAATCTCCTATTCACACAAAATTGTAATTTTCCTTTTAAGAAAAAGAAAATAAGACATGGGGTTTGGTGGCTGAATGGGCAGTAGGAGGTAATGAAAATGAAATAATTATAATATTATATAATTATTTTTTATTTAAAATTTTATTTATAATATAATGTTTATTTATTTAAAAATATATTATTATTATAATATTATTATACAAAAAAAAAAAATTAAATTTCATTGTCCACCCACTATAAAAAGACTTATTAGAAGGGCAAACGCATGATAATAGTTTTGCTTTATAAAGATTAAATTTTGTTTGAGCGAATCAGTTTATGTGATTATTAAACTACTTTATTGTTGATGATGAGAGTAAAAAATAACTTACATTGGTTTAGAGGTTGGGATATTTTATTTATAGTTAAGTAAATAGAATTTTTGTAAGATTACTTCTCTATGCTATAAGGAACTAATTATCCTGTGGGGACTACAAGTCTTGTACCATTGTCTTCAAATCAAAGGATTAATTCCTGCACCAGGTAAAGCCGTAAAGGTGTTCTGATAGGAATATAGCTTCTTGCTTTTAGATTTACTCTTTTAATATTGTTTGGACTTTAGCATAATTATTGAATTAAACTTTACCATAATTATTGAATTATGAGGGCCTTGAATCCAAATAATTGATGCTTTACTATTTAAGCTATAAACCCTAAAGAAAAAATTGTAAAAGTGTAAAACACTTGACTTTTTTTAACTTAACACTTGACTTTTTTTAACTTAACACAAACAATCTTAAAATACGTACGCAGCCTCGTGCCAACTTGGTGTGTACCCTTACGTGAAAAAGGAGGCGAGGTGCGTACAAATTAATGATGTCGAGACGTACATGATAAAATGAAGAAAAAATAACAAACAAACTTGGGGTGAACTACGAAGACAAAGGCCCCGCGCCTTTCCGTGATCGTTTTTGTCATTTTTTTCATGATAATATAAATTCTTGGTACTCCTTACCATGAATTATGATCCAACCGCAGCCAATATAAACACTAATAAAGCCGAGGACCCATGCGGAAAACCAGGTAAACCTTTGACAATTGCAACACATTGCGCATGTCATACAGGAAGGATTGATTGAAACCGAGGGTAAGTGTATTCAAAAGTCTTCTATGCCCCAAAGTCAACCAAATTGTTTTGAGTTCCTAGTGATCATGTGATTAGATTTAAACCCTCTCATGTGAAATCCCAATATTTCTCCTTGATTTAATGTTTTTTTATACATTTCATAATCAACATACAATAAAAATAATCGCATGTTAAATTTATTTATATTATTTTAATATCTAAATATAAAATTTTTAATTTAAAATATCAAATTTTTACCTATTAAAACACCCCATTAAACATTTTTCTTAGTACAGTGAATTTGGAAAAATGTAAGCTTGGAATAAAATGAGCAGATATGGTGCGATAGCATTGTGACAAGTCCGACCCTCTCCAATTAATACCCTTCACGTACAAGCTTCGGTAACAGTAAACAAAACACCAACACAACGTGCACGGCGCAGATCGTGTACGTCCTGGAGATCCTACAGATTTGACAGGCATTAATTGTAAGCTTTTAAAAAAACATAGAATCAACGAAACAGAGTACTCTGCTTTCTTTCTTCCTTCTTCATTTTCCTCCGTGGTTTCAGATTTTCAGCTACATCTACTCGCAATGTCGACTCATCTCTCCAAAACAGACTCCGAGGTGAGTAGCGTCTCTCAATCTTCACCGGCGAGGACTCCAAGCGGCGGTCGCCCGGTCTACTACGTGCAGAGTCCGTCCAGGGATTCCCACGATGGGGAGAAAACCACCAACTCCTTCCACTCCTCTCCGGTGCTCAGCCCCATGGGTTCGCCTCCCCACTCTCACTCCAACTCTTCCTTAGGCCCACATTCCTCGCGTGAATCCTCCTCCACGCGTCTCTCGCGCTCCAACCGAAAGCATAACGGCTCCCGTAAAGGCAGCCGCAAACCATGGAAAGAGTTTGACGCTATTGAAGAAGAGGGACTTCTTGAAGGCGACGGCGCCGACCACGGCTTTCCTCGTCGCTGCTACTTCCCCGCTTTTGTCGCTTGCTTCTTTCTGCTTTTCACTTTGTTCTCCTTGATCCTCTGGGGTGCTAGTCGGCCACAGAAACCTGTCATCACCATGAGGGTAAGACAAGATCAGACTGTTGATTAATTTCTCCATTTCTGCATGTTCAGATTAAGAATTTCTCAAATTGGTAAATGCAATTTACAGAGTATTTCGTTTAATCAATTCGTGGTTCAAGCCGGAATTGATTACTCCGGAGTGGCAACCGACATGGTGTCCATGAACTGCACAGTGAAGCTCACATTTCGCAACACTGCTACATTCTTCGGGGTCCATGTAACATCGACCCCTCTGGATCTCTCCTACTCTCAACTCACCGTCGCCACCGGAACTGTAAATTTTCTTCCCCCACCAATGAACAAATTTCACCTCTTCTTCACGGGTTTTGATTAATTTTTACTTGGTTCTGCAGATAAACAAGTTTTACCAGTCAAGAAAGAGCCAGAGATCAATAACAGTGACAATGAAGGGGAGCAACATTCCTCTGTATGGTGGAGGAGCCAGCTTGGGCAGTCTGAATGGGGCACCGACAGTGTCGGTGCCACTGAAACTGGACTTCATGAGCCGATCAAGAGCCTACGTGTTGGGAAGACTAGTGAAGCCCAAGTTTTACAAGAGGATTGAATGTTACGTAACTATGGACCCCAGGAAGATGAATGTAGCCATCTCTCTGCAAAATAAGTGCAATTACAGTTGATGAATTCAGAGCCACAGCTAAGAAACAAGACACCTGAGTAAGGTGCAATTTCTGGTAGTGACAGAGTTGGGGCCGGGTAGCAATTCTGTTTTCTAGGCAGCGTGAAAGGGTCAGGAGGAAATAGCAAATCTAGAGGACTGGTCGGTGGACTTAATATATGTATATTTTTTTTGTAATTTTGTTTTCCTATGGGTTTCTTTTTGTTTAAACTTAATAATAAATGGGTTATAAATATCTACCAGGAAATTGAAGGTAAAAGTTTACAGGTAATATTCGCGCATAATGCTTTTGTGATACAATTTTTTATTTTTTTAACCAATTAATTATGTTTCAATTGCATATTTAGGAGACGAGAAATAATGTTAATGGTCGAACTTGAAAGTAGAACTTTGGTACTACACCACTAATTCCTCGGGCCAAGAACATGATTGGTGCTTTTGTGAAATGGTTTGTTACAATGTGACATGTAAAACATAGTTATTTAGTCATACAATGTATTACAACCACTATTTTTTTTTTTGAAAGGCTGTATTACAACCACTATACTTGATGTATTCTCAAAATTAATGGAGTAAGCATACAAGAGAGCAGTGGTTTTGTGTTCAACGTATTCGTATTTATACCGAGTAGTTGATATCCTTGGATACATCTAATATAACATGGTGTCCTTAATTACACTTTACTCAAAAAATTGGTTGCCTAAATGTTAATTAAATAAAAGAAAAGAAAAACAGTCTATATTTTCAGGTACTTGGGTCTATTTCTACAAATAAGCCCATAAAGCAAGTGACCCAATAATATGCGCAGTTTGTTTTGAGTTGGACATTATTTGTGGATTAGAAAGGCAGTCTGCCATTCCACCCCCCGCAGGAAAAGCCCAACCACAACTCTCAGGCTCACAGTGACAGCTTCCAGCCTTCCACAATTTTGTTTATTTATTGAAGAGAAACCATACCTAGTAATTATGGATGGGTTTAGTTATAGTTATAATCACTAATTTTATTTATTAAAATTATATTAAAAAAATGTCAATTGTATTTAATTTAATTATTAAAAATAATAAATAATTAATAAAATAATTTCTATTTATTATTTAATAAATTAAAATAAAATTATAAGTTAATATTTTTAAATATTATAATTATTTATTTAAATTATAAATATTAATTAAATAAAATATAATTTTGATGATTTTAATAAGTTAATTGGTGGTCATAACACTCGTCATGGATGACCGAACAAATAAGACAGCATAATTAAGAATATTTTGATTTCGACTCTCATCGTTGATTTGTGAGCCTGTTTTTTTCAGAAACAAGAGAAATAATGTAAGGCGTTTGGTGCCTGGGTAAATGGGCGGTTGTGTTATTGTCATTTACAACTTTGTTAAGGTCACGGATCTTCATTGCTATTTTAGCAGTTTATAAATTTAAAAAAAAAATTAGGTAGGATATTTAAAAGTATTTATTTATAAAATAGTTTTAGTATATTAAATAATAAATATCATTTTTTATTTAACTTTAGTAGATTTAATTTTTTATTTTGGATGTTTAAATTTAATTGTCCCTCTTTTTATTTTTAAAAAAT
>BPVZ01000013.1:2311897-2322203 GCA_020521535.1 Rubroshorea leprosula
TTACAAATTGCATGAAACATCATGGACATAAAAGGATTAAAAAGGATGGGCACAATGCATGGGTGGCAAAAAAAAAAAAAAAAAGATTAAAAAGGCCCAAACCTTATGACCATTTGCACTTAACTGGTCAACAAACAGTATCATTAGCTTAAATTGGACGGAGGGATGGCATTGATATGGTTTTGAATAGTAGAGGAAGGACATGTGAAGTTTATTAAAGTGAGGACATGAGGTAAATTGAAAGTAAAAGGTTTAAATTGTATTATTTTTTATAGTAGAGGGACCGATAGTTGGCATTAACCCGGGTGGTTTCTGATGCATATACGGTTCCTGAGTGGCTGAAGCTGGACTCATGACTTTGCATCCTTTGCATTTAAGGCCCATTTATGATTTCTCTATGTACAGCACCTCCAAATTTGTTGAGGATCTTGGAATTGGAGTGTGGAATCTGTACCACAAGGTATTGGGCGTTATTGTCCTTGAAGATCTCTGCTTTCCCTCAGACATGAAAGATATTTGCCAAATGCCTAAAACACGTCTGAAATTACGGGGCATTTTTCTTTAGTTGAAAACTAAAGAAATCCATAATTGTTTTATTATGGAATTCAAAAGCTCAAAATATCATAGCATGGAAGTTCCTTTATTGAAAAATGAGGGATGGGCAAATTCAGTCTATAGTTTATACAAACGAATAATTGTGATGCTCGTATTTTTGTTCGAATGTTAGAGTTAAATATTCTCAATTATTAACATTTTATCCAAAAAAAAGAAAATTCCCCCATCAGCCTGCCTTAATACTCTAAAGTCCAAACCTAACAAGTGGGTAGGTAGGCAGGGTATGGCCGGGTAGGAATAATAATCCAACGAAAAGTTTTGACTAATTATTCTCCCTCTCAAAAAAAAAAAAAAAAAAGTTTGACTAATTATGGTTTAGTTAAGTTTATTACTATTAATACTATTATATCAATAATTTAAATAGTTTTAGTTTTTAGTTCTGTTGATAAAAATAAGAGATGTTAAGGTAAAGTTATATGATATGTAAGTGAGATATTTTCAAATATGAAAGAAAATTATCTTTATTATTTAATTGAAAATAAAAAAAGAAAAAGAAAAAGAAAGTTTATTTGTATTATAGTTGTTAATTACACCACTTAATATAATTTATTCACTCATCTGACTTGCATCATGTAGATGCATATAAAGTACTTTAATATATAAACCAAGGATATTAGAATTAAATTTGGTACATATTGATGAAATTAAGGATTTAGAAACCATATATGTATTTACTTATATTATTTTTAAGAAAAATCTAAAAAATAATGTAAATTTTTTTTGTGATAGAATAATAAATTAAAACAAATAAATAATGATAGGGTTAAAGTAAGAAGAAAAACAGTTATTCATTTTAAAAAATAAAAAATGACAACTAATTTAGAACCAACTCAAAATAAAAATTGATAATTATTTTGAAACATAAGAAGTATTGAATTATAATAAAATTGAAATTAATTTTTATATTTTAAAAGTAATTAATTGTACAAAAATAGTAATTAAATAATAAACATTCTCTTATCATGAACCCTAAAGTCACATTATAAAAAAAACTCCTAAAAAATATAAAAAAAGATATTATCCCTTATTTTGTAACTTATCATGTAAATATTTAGATTTTTTTTTTGAACTCAGCGAAATCTTTTCATTAAAGTACCATTATACGGCATATACAGTAAAGTCTTATCCTATGGATAAAAGTAAATAACAAACAGATAAAGTATAACTGAAGAGAAAAGCCAGAGTAAACCCAGTTCAATAGTGATAATGAAGGACGGTGAACAGAACACATGAACAATCTTAAAGGAACAAGTTTATACAGATTCATTTGGTTAAACGATCCAGATAACTGGGCATCCTTTAATCTACTCTTATAAGAGTTGCACTTGGTTTCCATGACGCTGAGGCGGGTAGATCTAGGCAGGCGGTAACCATCCCCCATAATCGTCATAAGAGGCTCGATGATCACCAGATTTGGGCAAACCAGCGCCCACCTCCTAAGTTTTGCATGGTGGATTGGTTGGCCATTGGATCTGAGATCAAACAAACAAAACAAAACTAGAAAAATAGAAAAACAAGAAAAGGACCACCAAAAGAGGTCTCGAAAACCAATAGACCATAAGTCTCAAAAGACGATAGACCACAAAAGAGTTATCGCGGCTCCATCATCCTTGAGCAATCGGAGATTTGACGGCTCAAGCATAAAAAACTCAAAAGCCCAAAGGCTTCCGAGCACAAAGAAAAAAAAAAAAGAAAAGGAAGAAGAAACGCAAAGGAAAGTTAGTTAGAAGCGGGAGAAAATAGTGAGAGAGAGAGAGTTGAAGTTCAACATGCAAATATTTAGATTAATTGTATATTGTGTCCAAACTTCAAAGTATTAGGACCATAATGATGGATCCTCATTTTAGCACCCCAAAATTTATGTAATTTGTGACATAGCGTGAACCCCCCCGTAAAAACGCAAATGGCTCCAAGCTGAATCAAATACCCTCTTCAAGTTTCGATTAAATTGTTATGAAAATGAAATATAAAATAAAATAACAAGATCAAGTTGTTTGTCATTTCCTTTGGAGTTGGAGAATATATGTTGCTTCCTAACCTCTCTTACCTATGGACTAGACTAGAACAAGAATGGTACCCATTTTGTGGCGTCCGAGAGCCAAGGTCCAGGCCCAGTTCTTTCATTGACCTAAGTGAAAGCAGTAACATCTCAAAAAGGTCAGTGTAGGCTATGGTGTCCTGACCCAACACATGCCACGTATGTGATTATTCGAAGGGTTTTAATTGAAAGGGGGGTCTCATGAGTCATGACTCTCATCATTAACGAATGAGATTGTCTGTTTTTGGATGGTGACGGTGACTGGTCACTGATGATGGTTGGCGACACACCAAACCACATTATCTGGCTGACTTATGTACTACTGCCGTGTGGTATTTTGTTTTCTTTTACACAGCAATAATAATTGGAGAAATTATTTTGCATTTTGATATAATTTTGATGAGGAGTGATAGGGGCACTCGCCTCCTGCACTCTCCGGCCTACACTTTCATTTTTATGGGGCCACGTTATTCTGCTTTCGTAAGAGGTTGCATCACAGAGCAAGAAACAAGCTTACATGGCCGAATGAAAGAGGAAGTGTTGGCCGGAGAGTGCAAGAGGCGAGTGCCCCTAGCACTGCTCAATTTTGATTGTAAAAATTATAGATATATAATAATTATGTTATTTTATTTTATTATGATATTAATATTTATTAATAGAACTTTTAAAAAAATTAAGTTAAAAACATTTTAAACTATGTAGTTTTAGAAAAGAAAATGATTTTTGTATAATATTTTTGTCTTATCTTTTATATAACTTGAAATATTATTTAAATAATTAATTTTTTTAATTTACGTGAACTCGTGATATTAAATGCATTCAATCATTTAATGATATGTGAAAATTGTATAAAAAATAATATAAAAAAATTATTCTTATAACATCATTTTTTTAAAAAATATTATGAAAAAAATTAAAATAATTTTATTTTAATTAAAAAATTAAAATATTTTAATAAAATTTTATTAAAATGATATAATTTTAACATATTTTTTCACTTAATTTTTTACTATATAAATTTATACCTACTTTTTCATTTTATTATATTATATAATGTTTATGTACGCTACATCAAATTAATAATGTATGCATATTTATGTGTTTTGTAGAGTAAGAATAATCGCTTTCACTTATATTATTTTACGAAAGGCAAAAGCTGCATTTCAACTCCTCAACTTACATAGTTACATTCATTGACCACGGGTGAGAAAGATTCGACTTCAATTCACATTTCTTGTTGTAGACATTTTTCTGATTTAATCACATAATCTAATTTGATTTTTAAGAATTGTCATTCATTGAACAAATTAATCATGGTAATAGAAATTAGACCTACTTGTAAATAAATTTAGAATTTAAAATTTAAAATTAATAAATTTGTTATTAAAGTTAACAATAAATTAATTTTAAAATATACAAAAATAAACAGAATACTTTACTGACTAAATAAAATAATCCACAACACGCGCCTATTTTCCCTCTCCCCTGTTAAAGAAAGTCTAACAAGTTACAAGTTACAAGTTACAAGTTACAACGGATGTTAGTGGACAGTGATAACAGTAAAAACAGAGACAGCAAATCCGTAAGGATTTCCACCGAAAAAAAAAAAACAAAATCCCTGAAGGATAGCCCCCCCACAGATAATGCATATTTCACAGTACAAGTGTCAACCTCAGCCCGAGGAAGGGAAATAATTTAAGCAACACCACCACCACCACCACCACCGCAAGACATTGACCGAAAGGCAAATAAAAAGGTGGTATAAAGATATTTCTTCCCTCTGATGGGCCTGTGGTAGGAGATTACGCACTCGGCACTCCACACATGCCCTGCCAATCTCCATGACTGGTGCACATGCACCCATTTACCGGTTCAAATTCTTCCATTTACTTATAGTCATATCTATTTCCCATTCTTGTTTTTCAATTTATTGAAAAAGGTGAAAATATTAATTTAATTTTTTAATTTTTAAATTAAAATTAAAATTATTTTTTAACTTTAAAAAATATTAAAATTATCTTAAATTATATTTTTTTGATAAAAATTAGTCTTTAAACTATAAAGACAAGTACAACTTAATTCTTAAATTTTGATTATAACTATTAATTAATTTTTTAACTTTGACTGTATATTAATATGATACGTAAATAAAAATATATTACGATAGTAAAATATAATTATTTAATTTTACAAGTCATTAATATTTAAACAAATTAAATTTATGACAAAATAACAAGTCACTTAACATTTCTGTTAACAAAAAAAACTTTTTTAGTATTAAAAATTAAAACTTAGAGATAATTTTGATATTTTTTGAAGTTAAGGGAAAGTTTTGGTACAAACCTGAAAGTTTAGGGACCAAATTAGCATTTTAACCACTGAAAAACGACTGCTCACAGAAGACTGTAGCAGACAGTAGTAACCTCCACTTTCTTTCTACTACCACTTTCCACTTTCCAGAACAGAAAACCAGTAGGGAAGCTGGTTTTTTGATAAACAATGGCTGCTACTTTATTTCACAAACCATCATCTATGCTTTCCTCAAGAACCCATTTCCCTGTTCCTGACCACAAGCATGTTTCGTTGGAATTTTCACCTTTCTTACGTTGCAATTACCAATTTAGAAGCAGAGGGATTAAGCAGATGAATCAGCGGGTACAAGTCAAAGCCACAGTAGCAGAGACGCTCAGTGGGAATGAATTTGACGTGGGAAAGAAGAGGTTGAGGATTTTGGTTGCTGGGGGTGGGATTGGAGGGTTGGTTTTTGCGTTGGCTGCCAAGAGAAAGGGGTTTGATGTGGTGGTGTTTGAGAAGGATATGAGTGCAATAAGGGGCGAGGGACAGTATAGAGGTCCAATTCAGGTGCAGAGCAATGCCTTGGCTGCTTTGGAGGCGATTGATTTGGAGGTGGCTGACGAGGTAATGCAAGCTGGGTGCATAACTGGTGATAGAATTAATGGTTTGGTTGATGGGATATCCGGTTCTTGGTGAGTTGTTCTGGATTCATTGATCAACATTTGTTCTTTTTCTTTTTTACTTTCTCCTCCCTACAATTACTTCGGTCGTAATTCTGTCTGAGGGAACATGGTAGAGAAGAATTTAAGAAAAATCTAATTTCATGGTTTAGTTCTATGTAGCATGTCAATAATTGAAACTTTGGAAAACATGAATTCGGTATGGTAAACCATACCTGAAGTTGTCATCTTACCCACTGAAGTAGTTGGTTATTTCATGTGTCCGCTGAAATAGTTGGTTGTTTTATGTGTTTCAGGTTTTGGATTATTGGTGTCAGGTCGAGAGGTGCTTATGTAAAATTAGTTTAAAGGTTACATTGATTTGATCATGTTTATCTCTGCGAGTCCTGTACGTTTGTTTCATAATGGAAAATGTTGTAAATGTCATATAAAGGTTAACTTGGTAGGTGGAGAAAAATTGTGCAAATTAGAGCTGTAGTTTATTACCAAGAGTTCAATTCCTGTTGAATTAAATAAAATGATGTAACTCATGAGTCATGTTATTATTGATTTTCGCATCTTCAAATCTCAAAATGAGTGGTAGCTGAACTATTGTTGCTCTCTTATGATGAAATATTAAGCAACTGTGTAAGCTTAGGAAGAAAAATTAGTGAGAGGAGGATAAGGAAATTTGAACAAACCCTCAAGCAGTTGGCTGGAAATATTTTTTAGACAAATGCATTTGAGTAAATTTTGGTGATTTGAGGTCTGAACTTTATTAGACTACTTGATTGAATTTTGAAGCAAAAACAGAAAAAAAGAAATCTCTGTTATTAACAGAGTTTTGCAACTGTCATTATTTATTGTTTATTTCTGGGTCTGCCTTGCATCAATAAAAATCTTGTTTATTGTTAACAGGTACATCAAGTTTGATACATTCACCCCTGCGGCTGAAAGGGGGTTGCCAGTTACAAGAGTTATTAGCCGAATGACCTTGCAACAAATCCTAGCGCATGCAGTTGGGGAAGATGTAATTTTGAATGAGAGCAATGTTGTTGGTTTTGTGGATCATGGACATAAGGTAACACAAACTGCAAATAGGTTAAAGGTCATCTCCTTGTTCAGTCCAGTGCATAGCTAGGAATTTGTTTTCTAGGGTCAACATTTTGAATTCAGAAAATAATATATTGAAATAGTGTTTAAGAGTCCTATAATCCAAATGAGGTTGTTTTCTATGTTTTAGCGTTAGACCAAAAATTGAGATCTTACCTAGGATCAGAAGGGGAGATAATATCATATCTTGTAGGCTTGTATTGTTACATTGTACATCATATGAAGTTTTTTAATTTCTGTAATTGATTTGTAGAAATATGAATTACGCAAACAACATGAAATAAACATTATTCAAGTATAAATTAAAGATTTCAATGTTGAAATATAGATTAAGCATGCTCAAATAAAAGATTTTCATGCTTAAATAAAGATTAAACAAATCCAAATTAATAATTCAAAGTATAATTCATGCAAAAGTTGCTAAAAAATTCAATCAAGTTAACAATTTTAAGATCAACATCCAATTAATATTCATTTTCCCTTGTTTTTCATATCTCTTTATTTTCCTCATCTTCCTCCTCACCACCAAAAGTAACATAAATGACATCAGATAAAGAATTTAAGGATGAAAATTATAAAAGAACGTTAAAGGACTAAAATGAATTTAATAAAAATGTTAAGAATCATTTTTTAGAGAAAGATTTTAGGGGCCCTGGCCCCCCTCCCTGTGCCACTGTCCTGGTCATTATGCATTACAAAGTTGCATGAAATATGCCACTAAAGTAGTTTCCTGGATAATATTTTTGTTTTTCCTACTTTATGTTGACATCTGTTCTTTTCTGCTTGTGTGATTTAAAAGTTCAGGTTACTGTGATGCTTGAAAATGGAAAACAATATGAAGGTGATCTTCTAGTTGGAGCTGATGGAATATGGTCTAAGGTACCACTCTATGTGGTTCATGCTTGTGGTGGATAATACTTCAGTGGCATTTAGATCCCTTTTCATTTGCCTGCTCTAATTCAACTAAATTATAATTTCAGGCAAAAAAAAAAAAAAATTATAATTTAAATGAAAGTGAATTTTCCACCAAGAACAATTCTGATTGCTTTATTTGATAAGCTAACTCTCGAGTTGTGGTTTGTTACATTCTTTTTTCAGGTCAGGACAAGCTTATTTGGGCCAAAAGAAGCTGTGTACTCAGGGTACACTTGTTACACTGGTATTGCAGATTTTGTGCCTGCTGATATTGAGTCTGTTGGGTATGTTCCATTTTTTTTCATCACATGTTATCTATTTCACCTCTGACAACTTTTTCATGGAATTCTCGTTTCTTGGATACATAGATTCTTATATTTTTCATCCTCTTGTGAAGGTACCGTGTATTTTTGGGACACAAGCAGTACTTTGTTTCCTCGGATGTTGGTGCAGGAAAGATGCAGTGGTATGCTTTTCACAAGGAACCACCTGGTGGTGTTGACAGCTCGCATGGTAGATGCTCTTCAAATGATCTAGATTTAATATGATTATTTTCTTGGTAAAGTTCTGGCAGGAAAAGAAGTTTTCCAGAAAATATGTTGTGTGTTCTCAGAACTTGAATAAAAGAGAAAAATTCAGATAGGCTAAAGTTACTTTAGAAATATGAGAAAGATTATCTCATCTTCTCCATTCCAATCAAATAATTAAGATGTCTAGAGTGCAAAGAGATCAAGGGAATAATACGCTTGCATAAAATCCTAGGATTGTTGATGTGATGCCTATAACAGTCAAACCTGGAGGTAGATTCTGGCTACTTATTTATCATACAACATAATGGTGCTCCACTTGTATGTTGCCACCACTGTCCTTTCAAGAAGGCAACAGGCTGCAGACAGAATATGCGTCCATGGATTTGAATGTTAATCAACAAAGTTTGTTATATTCTAATGTTCTCCACTTCTCCCTTTATCTTTCTGCAGGTAAAAAAGACAGGTTGCTTAAAATATTTGAAGGTTGGTGTGATAATGTGATAGATTTGTTACTTGCAACTGATGAAGATGTAATTCTTCGACGTGATATATATGACCGAACACCCACATTCACTTGGGGGAGGGGGCGTGTAACATTACTTGGGGATTCTGTACATGCCATGCAGCCAAATATGGGTCAAGGAGGATGCATGGCTATTGAGGTACTGCTCATTTATTGTCAATTCATTTTCCCCCATAATTTAAGTGTTGCCCAAGATCAATATCTTTGTTCTTGCATACCATTTTTCTCAAAAGTTTTAATACTCCCTCCATTCAACAATAGTAGTTGTATTTGACTTTTAAGACAAACAGTTTTGGTGAAAATTTAGCATAGCATATAAATGACAATTTAAAAGTTTTTTTGATCAAGTGAAACTACAAAACAAAAACTATGTATAGGAAAGGGAAAATTTTCAATTGGCATTCATTGGCTATGTTAAATTTTCACCTACACTTTGTGACTGAAAAGTCAAAATGTCAAACTAGGACTATGATTGTTGAATGGAGGGAGTATTGTATTTATTTTAGATATTTTGATGTTCTTAAAACCATATATATTCTAATGAACACCACTGTGCACATATTTCATTTCAAAAACTCAGAAGTTTGTGAAGACAGTTTACAAGGAAAGAACTACCTCAAAAATGAACTAAAATTCTTTCTGAACCATTTATTGCATCTTTGCAGGATGGTTATCAACTTGCAGTGGAGCTGGACAAGGCATGGAGGCAAAGTGTTAGGTCAGGGACTCCTGTTGATATTGTTTCTTCTCTAAGGAGGTAATATATTACTTGCTTTCTGAATAATCCAAATAAAAAAAAAAAAAGTGCAAATTGGATAGTTACATGGAAAACTTTAGTTTGAAAACTATGTTAAGAAAACACTCAGTTCGGACCAAATGATTGAACTAAGGCTAGTTCTGATGTCTGGAAAAACTAATTGTTTACATTGACTAATCATCACAACCTAGAATTGGTCAGAAGCATCTTCTTTGGAGTCTTCTGGTAATGTCTCTTTGTTTCGTGTTACCAAATTAGTATAGTATCAATGGCTTACTTTACCTATTTTCGGTAGTCATTAGTCAGAACTGATTCCCTTAGGTAATTTATTTATTACACAGCTACGAGAGGGCTAGGAGAATCCGAGTTGCCGTTATCCATGGAATGGCAAGAATGGCTGCAATGATGGCTTCAACTTACAGGGCTTATTTGGGTGTAGGACTTGGTCCACTGTCGGTAGGAACCATTGTTCATAACATGAAATGAAAATCATATTGATATTTGATAATTCTGTGGCAACTAAATTCATAATCACTATGGCTTTTGACCTGCTTACAGTTCTTGACGAAATTTCGGATACCACATCCAGGAAGAGCTGGTGGCAGATTTTTTATTGACTTAGCAATGCCCTTAATGCTCAGCTGGGTCTTAGGTGGTAACAGGTTAGATCTCTAAATGTCTGTTTCTTCTGCTTAAAATTATATTGTCTTGATTTTTCATTTATGCTTTCAGTCTAGAAAACCTTTACCTAACTTCAAGGTTTGGCATATTGGAAAACCTTCACTCTGAATCTTAGGCCAAATTAATTTGACAAGATTCTTAATCCCCCCCCTCCCCCTTCCACTAGACTTCTATTCTCTA